>JAMWET010003864.1:290000-297500 GCA_024036415.1 Prochilodus magdalenae
TTAACCTGTTGGACAGAGCTTGGTTCTAGCTAATGGATACCATCCTCCTTCAGTGTTCTGTGCTGATGATGATGTGAATAGACGTCAGTGTCAGACTAATTGACCTTCTATTAAAGACTGGTGGACTGAGAGACAGTAGAGTCTCTTCACCTACACTGAGCTGATGAAGAGTCCTGTTCCAGAAATGATAACAGGACATTAGAGTCATAATAAACCATGCTCCTGTTACTCTCCATACTTCAGTACATCTGAAGGTACATACTTTAGTACTGTTACTCTCCATACTTAAGTACATCTGGAGGTACATACTTTAGTACTGTTACTCTTCATACTTCAGTACATCTGGAGGTACATACTTTAGTACTGTTACTCTCCATACTTAAGTACATCTGGAGGTACATACTTTAGTACTGCTACTCTCCATACTTAAGTACATCTGAAGGTACATACTTTAGTACTGTTACTCTCCATACTTAAGTACATCTGGAGGTACATACATTAGTACTGTTACTCTCCATACTTAAGTACATCTGGAGGTACATACTTTAGTACTGTTACTCTCCATACTTAAGTACATCTGGAGGTACATACTTTAGTACTGTTACTCTCCATACTCCAGTGCATCTGGAGGTACATACTTTAGTACTGTTACTCTCCATACTTCAGTGCATCTGGAGGTACATACTTTAGTACTGTTACTCTCCATACTCCAGTACATCTGGAGGTACATACTTTAGTACTGTTACTCTCCATACTCCAGTACATCTGGAGGTACATACTTTAGTACTGTTACTCTCCATACTTAAATACATCTGGAGGTACATACTTTAGTACTGTTACTCTCCATACTTAAGTACATCTGGAGGTACATACTTTAGTACTGTTACTCTCCATACTTAAGTACATCTGGAGGTACATACTTTAGTACTGGTACTCTCCATACTCCAGTGCATCTGGAGGTACATACTTTAGTACTGTTACTCTCCATACTTCAGTGCATCTGGAGGTACATACTTTAGTACTGTTACTCTCCATACTCCAGTACATCTGGAGGTACATACTTTAGTACTGTTACTCTCCATACTCCAGTACATCTGGAGGTACATACTTTAGTACTGTTACTCTCCATACTTCAGTACATCTGGAGGTACATACTTTAGTACTGTTACTCTCCATACTTCAGTACATCTGGAGGTACATATTTAGTACTGTTACTCTCCATACTTAATTACATCTGAAGGTAAATACTTTAGTACTGGTACTCTCCATACTCAGTACATCTGGAGGTAAATACTTAAGTACTGTTACTCTCCATACTTAAGTACATCTGGAGATACATACTTTAGTACTGTTACTCCCCATACTTAAGTACATCTGGAGGTACATACTTTAGTACTGTTACTCTCCATACTTAAGTACATCTGAAGGTAGATACTTTAGTACTGTTACTCTCCATACTTAAGTACATCCGAAGATACATACTTTAGTACTGTTACTCTCCATACTTAAAGTATATCTGGAGGTACATTACTTTTAGTAGGATTGTTTACTCTCCATACTTAAGTACATCTGGAGGTACATACTTTAGTAATAGGGTACTCTCCACTACTCCAGTGCATCTAGAGGTACATACTTTAGTACTGTTACTCTCCGATACTTCAGTGTCATCTGGAGGTAACATACTTTGTTAGTACTGTTACTCTCCATACTCCAGTACATCTGGAGGTACATACTTTAGTACTGTTACTCTTCATACTCCAGTACATCTGGAGGTTACATACTTTAGTACTGCTTACTCTCCATACTTCAGTACATCTGGAGGTACATACTTTAGTACTGTTACTCTCCATAACTTCAGTACATCTGGAGGTACATACTTTAGTACTGTTACTCCTCCATACTCCAGTACATCTGGAGGTACATACTTTAGTACTGTTACTCGTCCATACTCCAGTACATCTGGAGGTACATACTTTAGTACTGTTACTCTCCCATACTTCAGTACATCTGGAGGTAACATACTTTAGTACTGGGGGGTTACTGTTACTCTCCCATACTTAGTACATCTGAAGGTACAGTACTTTTAGTACTGTTACTCTCCATACTTCAGTACATCTGGAGGTTACATACTTTAGTACTGTTACTCTCCATACTTAAGTACATCTGGAGGTACATACTTTTTGAGTACTGTTACTCTCCATACTCCGAGTTACATCTGGAGGTACATACTTTAGTAATGTTACTCTCCATACTCCAGTAGTATCCTGGAGGTACATACTTTAGTACTGTTACTCTCCATTACTTCAGTACATCTGGCCAGGTACATACTTTAGGTACTGTTTACTCTCCATACTTAAGTACATCTGGAGGTATACATTAGTACCCTGTTACTCTCCCATACTTAAGTCTATCTGGAGGTACATACTTTAGTACTGTTTCTCTCCATACTTAAGTACATCTGGAGGTACAGACTTTAAGTACTGTTATTCTCCATACTTAAGTACATCTGGAGGTACATACTTTAGTACTGTTATTCTCCATACTTAAGTACATCTGAAGGTACATACTTTAGTACTGTTACTCTCCATACTTAAGTACATCTGGAGGTACATACTTTAGTAGTGTTACTCTCCATACTTAAGTACATCTGGAGGTACACACTTTAGCACTGTTACTCCAGTGGAGGTCTAAAGGGAGGAACTTCTGCTTTCACTAGAGGAGTATTGTACCCTGCGTATCTCTACTTTAACTCAACCTCATGGTTTGTATACTTCGTCCATCACTGCTGTAGTTATTATATCATCGCTGTCCAAAGAAAAACAGGTATCTCCAAAATGGCAGCTTTACAGGGGAGGCCAAAACCTCATTTGATTTGAATGGAAGTCAATGGAACCAGGCGTATCTCCAAACGGTTTTGGGCCATTTCTGTTGGTCCATTCTTCATGAAATTTCCACAAAGTGTAAAGAGCAGCTCATGTGGTCAAATAAGGCATAAAAGTAAAAATCAACAAAAATGGAGATACATGTTTTTCCTTGGACAGCGGCGATATGCTGGATCAGGGGTTATGGGGGTTCTCAAGAGTTGTATGACGTATTTGCGTAATGCATGCTGGGTATTCTAATGAGAGTATATTAATGGATGGAAACATGAAGATGTTGCAAAATTATGAATTCTGTGCAGCTGATGAGGCTGAGGGTTGCAGGGCTGCTCTACAGCATGAATAGCATATTAAAGCTAGCTGCCAGGTTGGAATTTCCTTTTAAGGTCAATGGCATTTGCGTATTCAGTGTAGTGAGTGAGAGTATAGCATAGGTACGGAGTTAGCAGTTCTCTATTTCATCAGTCTAATGATCTCGTTTAGCTACCGGGGCAGAAACACTATCTCATATAACACACCAGCGTTAGAAATGCTTCTGTATTGCCCTGCAGGTGAACCAAAGCCCTGGGACGTATGTCCCACTCTTGTTCCATGTAAACACCTTCTGTTTTAATGAAATCATGAGGGTTTGATGACTCCCTTGTCGCTCCTGAACAGACTACGAGTGTTAATCTGTTTGTCTATCACTAATTTGATCTCGCTTGACCAGATGTCACTCCATTAAACTGCATAATTAAATGAGCTTTTGGTTGTTTGTAGAATTAGGCAGGGATGCTCAACATGGTTCATTCATGGCCATATGGTTTGACTGTTCTAATGCAGCACAGTAGCATCAGATTGTGATAGTCAGCTCATTGTCTTGTAGTTCCACCAATCAGGTTTCTCAAAATCTTTGCATGGACTCAACATCAAAAGAATAGCTGCACAAACAGCTGCACCCAGAAGGAATCAAACAACAGGAGTGAAACTCGGTGGGTAGGTTTGACATCGTGAGCTAATGATTCAGATTTCATGCTCGGTCGCACGTGTGCCGTAAGCAAGGACGGGCCTTATCACAGTACAAGACTGACCCAACAGCCACAATTGCGGACGTTCAGCGAGCAGTGATGCCCTATTAGTGCCAGCACCATTAGCAGACGGCTGGACTAGGACTACATGCACACAGACCGTTATGTTGACTGCCCCTAACACCACGTCACCAAACACTGCGATGGTGTCGTGTCAGACTGTCATGGAGTGACTCAGAATGGCATCGGGTCATCTTCAGTGATGAGTTTCGCTTTTACCAACGAATCCGTGTGTGGAGGCACCGTGGTCAGCACCAAGAAGGCCTGGTGCCACTTCACCCTCCACCCCTCTACCGCACCATCTGCAGGAACTGTGTGAGGATATTCAAGCTGCATGGGATGGATTATCACAGGACACCATTAGGAACCTCTACAACCCCAGACGTCTGGCATGTGGTGTCAGATACTACTTCTGTATATCTCCCATATCAGTCTAAATGTATCATCATCTATTGTTCCTGGTCACCTTTATCTTCCTTCCCAACAGCACTGCGATCCCACGCTTCCATCTGGGCGCAGCTATCCTTTTATTTCCATCATTCAGAGTCATTCCGAGTGAAACTGTTCATTACAGAGATTCAGACGTCTCGTCAGTGGTGGTGATGGGAACCTAGACCCAGGGGGGTAATTTAGCATCTCCAATTTGCCTGACTGCATGTCTTTGGACTGTGGGAGGAACCCGGAGCAGACCAATTCATGTAATAGCTTTCTGAGAGGGAGCTTTCAGAGGCGCTAAACACTTCAGACGTCTAGTTCCCATCACCACCACTGTGCCTCAGTTCCTCTAAAACAGAGCATTTCAGACCAAACCGTAAAACATCATGCATGTACAGTACCAGCTGTACTGTGTAACTATAAAACAGCACTTATGGAATTATAGAGTCCACCTTAAAAACCTTCAGAATGGAGCTTTACGGGAGGAGGAACCAGCTTTCTTAACCTGCAGTGGAGGCTGATAGAACAAGGTTTATTTCTAAGCAGGTTTGGAGCGATTCTTTTGGTTGGTCCATCATGAATATTCACTGAAAGGTGAACTAGAGCTTCTGAATTATGCTAAATATATATTAGGGGCGGAGATATGGCAGAAATATAATACTGAGGTAAATCAAGAGTTTATGTGGTATATCTGGATATTCTTATCAGTTGGAGCTGTTAAGTGTAGGCCTGTAGAGTTTTTTAGATCACCAACATCCCTTATTTGGTTATGTCCAAACTTTTGATTGGTGGTGTATGAGCATTTGGTTGTGTCCAGACTTTTGATTGGTGGTGTATGCCTTCACCATGAGCATTAGAGAAGAGAGAGAGTTGAGATAACCTAAAACCTAAAGCTAATGAGGGTACTGTTATATGTCTTGCTGGGTAGGAATTGGTATTGATGTACGTATTGACCTTTAATCTTATTCAGCTCCTAAACAGGTGAAGAGCTCCATGACCTCTGGATTTAACCCCTGTAATGGGTTTGGGAAACCAGCAGTGCGTCCCCTAGTGGACACCGGAGCCGTGGTGCTTGTGGTGTTTGGGATACTTGGAGTTAATCGTACTCAGCACGCAGACAACCATGTTATTTGGTTGTGTCCAAACTTTTGATTGGTGGTGTATGCCTTCACCATGAGTGTGTACGATCGATAATAAGATACGATCAGTAATTCTCTAGAGTCAAGCATCTCACATCAAACCTCTCTAAACGACTTTCATCATAACAGTTCAATTAGGCTGAAGTATTGAAAACCCCCCTTCAAAGACTTGGCTTCATTTCACGAATCGCTCAGCGGTCGTGGCGTTTGGAATATGTTCACCCAAGTGTTTTCCGTGTAGGCTCCAACAAGGTGTTTCTCAACCCTGGTCCTGGAGGCACCCTGCCCTGCTCATTATAATGCTCTCAACAGACCTGATTCGACTTCATCAGTAAGCCCCCCAGAGCTGCAGGGGGTTGGTAAAGCAGGGCATCCACTACAGGGTGCGGGGCAGGTTGCCTTTCAAGTGGACAGGGAACTGCTATTCACATTTCATCAGCTGATAAATACTGTATATCACTGCTGTCATAACAAGTTCTTGTAACACCTTGTAACATTCAGAACCTTTCAACAAAGTGTGGGCATCTGACGGATGGAATGGTAACTGAAATAGTCCGACATGTGATGAAACTTGTTACCTTGACATATACAATATGGCCAAATGTATGAAGACACCATCTATATGAGCTCGTTGGACGTCTGGGCATTAACATCATCTTTGCCGCTATAACAGCCTCCAATCTACGGAGAAGACGTTGTACATTACTCTGAAGTAAGCCTGGGCAATAACCTCAGGATAATCAGCACAATATTTTCAGGGTTAAAGAAATCCACTTTTTTGATTATGCATATTTGATTGACCATTGGAGAGCATTAGAGAAGAGAGAGAGTTGAGATAACCTAAAACCTAAAGCTAATTAGGGTACTGTTATATGTCTTCCTGGGTAGGAGGAGCCTGTTTATTGATGTACGTATTGACCTTTAATCTTATTCAGCTCCTAAACAGGTGAAGAGCTCCGTGACGTCTGGATTTAACCCCTGTAGTGGAGGCGGGTGTGGGAAACCAGCAGTGCGTCCCCTAGTGGACACCGGAGCCATGGTGTTTGTGGTGTTTGGGATACTTGGAGTTAATCGTACTCAGCACGCAGACAACCATGTTATCGGAGACCTGGTGAGACCCTTCTATCATAAAATATTCATATTCATATTCATTAATTAATTAATTATTTAGTTAGTAAATATATTATTTCCTAGTATATGTATATATATATATATATATATATATATATATTATATATATATTATATATATTCATAGTATATATACTTATATATCTCCAGTATATGAATGTTCATTCGCAGAGCAGTTTCTTTTTGTGGTTGGAATGGGAGCAAGTCTGGGAGGATCTGTGCTGTCCATTTGACAAGCTGGTATTTGACAAGCTCCACTGATCTTGTCACTAAAATAGTGTGTGCGGTTAACCGTTTTAACCCACTGACAAGCAGAGCTCAATCAGAACGTGAATGATGGAATCAAAGGGTAGAATTCAAGAAACAAGAACGAGTCCCTTCTCGCTTTCTTTTGCCAGCAAGGCAGAAAGAACTAGGTTTACGCCAAAGCGTGAACTGTCTGAGGTTATCCTCTGAAACATGACAAGGCGGTAAAATGATGCTAACGAGTTGTACTTTCCTAAAAATGACCTGCTTATTTTTATAGTTCTTTACGTATAATAACTGAGCTAAACAAGATGCCAGCCTCTAAACAAGATGCCAGCCTCTAAACAAGGCTCTAAACAAGACGCTAGCCTCTAAACAAGGCTCTAAACAAGACGCTAGCCTCTAAACAAGGCTCTAAACAAGACGTTAGCCTCTAAACAAGGTGCTAAACAAGGCGCTATCCTCTAAACAAGGTGCTAAACAAGACGTTAGCCTCTAAACAAGGTGCTAAACAAGGCGCTATCCTCTAAACAAGGTGCTAAATAAGACGCTAGCCTCTAAACAAGACGCTAGCCTCTAAACAAGGCTCTAAACAAGACGCTAT
>JAMWET010003864.1:302500-307500 GCA_024036415.1 Prochilodus magdalenae
TCAGTGATCTCAGTGATGAGGTTGTTGAAGCGATGACGTGGTGAGCGCAGACCCTGATCCAAGCAAAAGCAGGTCCAGCAAAATACAAGAGCGTGGGACTTTTGGCCAGCCGGTGTATTTCTCTCGCTTCTAGATTATGTGTGTCTGTTGTCTTTCTTCCTCTCCTGCTGTGTCTCCATCTCTCCTTCTTGCTCTCTTTGCTTTCCCTACCGTTTCCTCCAACATCCTGGATCTGTCTCTCTGTCTCTCCCCTGCACTTGTTCTTACTCTCCACTTATCTGTGTGAATATATCGTTCCCTGTCTCTTTGCCTTGTGTCACATTCTCTTCCTCTCCCTTTCTCACTCTCCCTTTCTTTCTCTCCCTTACTCACTCTCCCTTTCTCACTCTCCCTTTCTCACTCTCACTTACTCACTCTCCCTTTCTCACTCTCCCTTACTCACTCTCCCTTTCTCACTCTCCCTTACTCACTCTCCCTTTCTCACTCTCCCTTTCTCACTCTCCCTTTCTCACTCTCCCTTACTCACTCTCCCTTTCTCACTCTCCCTTACTCACTCTCCCTTTCTCACTCTCCCTTTCTCACTCTCCCTTACTCACTCTCCCTTACTCACTCTCCCTTTCTCACTCTCCCTTTCTCACTCTCCCTTACTCACTCTCCCTTTCTCACTCTCCCTTTCTCACTCTCCCTTACTCACTCTCCCTTTCTCACTCTCCCTTACTCACTCTCCCTTACTCACTCTCCCTTTCTCACTCTCCCTTTCTCACTCTCCCTTACTCACTCTCCCTTACTCACTCTCCCTTTCTCACTCTCCCTATCTCACTCTCCCTTACTCACTCTCCCTTTCTCACTCTCCCTTACTCACTCTCCCTTTCTCACTCTCCCTTACTCACTCTCCCTTACTCACTCTTCCTTACTCACTCTCCCTTTCTCACTCTCCCTTACTCACTCTCCCTATCTCACTCTCCCTTTCTCACTCTCCCTATCTCACTCTCCCTTACTCACTCTCCCTTTCTCACTCTCCCTTACTCACTCTCCCTTACTCACTCTCCCTTTCTCACTCTCCCTTACTCACTCTCCCTATCTCACTCTCCCTTTCTCACTCTCCCTTACTCACTCTCCCTTTCTCACTCTCCCTTTCTCACTCTCCCTTTCTCACTCTCCCTATCTCACTCTCCCTATCTCACTCTCCCTTTCTCACTCTCCCTTTCTCACTCTCCCTTTCTCACTCTCCCTTACTCACTCTCCCTTTCTCTCTCCCTTACTCACTCTCCCTTTCTCACTCTCCCTATCTCACTCTCCCTATCTCACTCTCCCTTTCTCACTCTCCCTTTCTCACTCTCCCTTACTCACTCTCCCTTTCTCTCTCCCTTACTCACTCTCCCTTTCTCACTCTCCCTTTCTCACTCTCCCTATCTCACTCACTCTTTTGCCCTCTTACTTCCTTGTTGTGTCTGTCTGTCCCTTTCCTTTCTTTTTTCTGTTTCCTAATCTCTTTTTCTCTCTTCACATTCTTTTTCTCTTTTTCTGTCTGTTGTTCTTACTTTCTTTCTTTGCTTTCTTTGCTCTCTCTATCCTTGACTTGCTCTTGTTGTGTTTCTATGCCCCTCTTTGTTCTGTTTCTCTCTCTTATTCTCCTGCTCTCTCTCTCTCTCTCTCCCCCCCCTCCAGGTAACAGTCTCTCCTCTATTCTTCCTCTCCTCCACCCTGAGTGTCACTCTCTTCCTGAGCCGAACCTGCTGCCTGGTCAGCTGTCCCATGGTGCAGTGGGCATGCAGGGGGGCAGAGTGCACTGGATCTCCATGGCCTTTGAGTCAGTGAGTTCAGCTTGGCTTAACACTCGACAGTAGAGTAGTTCCTCACAGCAGCCAAACCGAGGAGACTCTCAGGCGGCTGGGTGTACTCTGAGATTCATGAATGTAGTTCAGTGTTGAATACACATAAAAGTTATCGTTATTATCATTACTATTATTATTATCATTATTATCATTATTATTATTATTATTATTTTATTATTATTATCATTATTATTATTATTATTATCATTATTATTATTATTATTATTATTTTATTATTATTATTATTATTATTATTATTATTATTATAATGTGAGCCCAGTATGCGACTTTATTGAGAAACTAAGAGGAGAGATTACTGAGCTCTGTCTCAGGAGAAACGTCTGAGGCGTACCGTCAGCAGGAGTCTCTTTGGTCTGTCTTGTACCTGTTTGTCTGATCTCGTTATGTAGGCTCAGTGTGTATGATTTATGGGGGATCTATTAGCAGAAATGGAATATCATACACAGCACTGTGCATCATTAGTGTATAATTACCCTCCAGCCACACGTCGCTGTGTCTTCATTAGCTTAGAGTAAGACCTTCACATCTACGTAGGAGCGTGTCGTCTTCCAATGAGAGCTCCAAACCAGAGTGCCTCTTACAGTGAAGCGGCAGCTCGACTTTGATGACGCTACAGCACCAACCGGATGATGAAGAATGAAGGAGAGTCAGTGGTTGCTGCTGGATAACCATTTTGTGTGGTGAGAAGATGGAGAACCAGAGTTTGGACAAATTAAGGATAGGAGTGGAGGTGGAGTGATACCAGGCCTTCTGGACAAACCTTTCATCTTGGCGCTGACCACAGTGCCTCCACACACTGATTGGTTGGTTGTGTCCACCAAGACAAAAGCTACACATGCAGAAGTCTGTCTCTCAGTATGGCGTTGGGCCGCCATGTTTGCTAATACAACATGCCAGACTCAGCACAGAGTGTCCTGTGATAATCCATCCCATGCAGCTTGAATATTCCAAAACAGTTCCTGCAGATGGTCGGTAGGGGTGGAGGTGGAGTGACACCAGGCCTTCTGGACGTGTAACATGTAGCAACAAACCGTTCATCTTGGCGCTACGTTGGTCGTCTCCACCAAGACTAAAGCAGGACTCATCACTGAAGATGACCCACTGCCATTCTGAGTCACTCCATAACAGTCTGGCACGACACCACTGCAGTCTTGGCGATGTTGACGTAGCGTTAGGGGCTTTCGTTGCAATGGTCTGTGTGCATGTGGTCAAACCTACCCACCAATTTTAATTCCTGTGGGTTGATTGCTTCTGGGTGCCACTGTCCTTTGGGTTATGAGTGTCGGTGATTTGTATATTAGTCTTAATGGTGACTGAATAAGTTATAGTAGTTACTTGGGGTGGACAGTAACTAGTAGAGCTAGACTTCAGTTGACTCTATAAATAGAGTCCAGTTCCTGATTATGTTAGTGGTTCTGAAGAGTGCTTTTTACACTGAAGCGGGAGCTTGTCTTTAATGACGCTATAGCACAGGCCGGAAGACGAAGAATGAGGAACCGTTCTCAAACTTTCTATTCTGAGAAGCTTGAGAACCCAGGATTTGGCAAATAGAGGACCATACTTCCATTTGGAAGGGAGGAACCTCACTGTCAAAGAAGCGAAAACCTGGTGTGTAGGTATTCCATAGGTTCTGCTATGATTTGTAGATAAGCCATAGATTCTACTACATGTGCGGAAGGGAGTGATGGGGGAAGAGTATTCATTGCATGCATCATCATTCATGCAATCTACAAGCTCACCACTAGATGGCGCTAAAGTTTAGCCACTACACCTTTAAGCAGTACATCCCCTTCTTTGTGTCTTTACATGCATCAGTATCTGTTCAGGGTCTGTTATGAGTGAAGCTGAGTGCTTATGGTGTGCTATTCTCTTTTGTCTGTCCTGAAAACCCAGACCACCTACAAAGGGAAGTCTTCGTTTCAGACACACTCGGATTTCCTCCAATGGGAGCGCTTCCTGCAGGAGCAGTTAGCATCACTCCCACAGTCCTCAGCGCTGCATCGAGGGTTCCAAACCTGCCAACACTGGAAGCAGATCTTCATGGAGATCATAGGTGTGTAGATGCTGTAGAGCAGGCAGGGGTCGTCACACACTTCTGACATCCAGTCACACATCAGTCTATTTAAAGCATGGTGGTGGTAGTATCATGATTAGGTATTTCATTAAACAAATTGATCTGTATATCTGTAGATCTGTATATATATATATATACATGTATTGTATATATGGTTAATATTATACACATATTATAATATGTATATTATATACAGTACTTGCATATATACATGGTCCAATGCGTAATAATGTAGAACAGAACCAAATTAACCGTATAAATGTCATGTATATTATAAACTATATACATGAAGTACTATATATTATACATTATATACGTTATACGTATAAATAATGAATATATACTGTGTAAAATGTATGTACAGTGGTTTGCGAAAGTTTGGGCAGCGTTGTTAATTTTCCTGATTTACCTTTATAAAGCATTGATTGTTTGGATAAAAATTTGCGTTAAATATATCATATAAGGGACAAACACAGTGATATTTGAGAAGTGAAATGAAGTTTATATGATTTACAGAAAGTGTGCAATAGGCAGGTGCATAAAATTTGGGTACTGTTGTCATTTTATTGATTTCAAAACCTTTAGAACTAATTATTGGAACTCAAATTTGGTTTGGTAAGTTCAGTGACCCTTGACCTCCATACACAGGTGACTCCAATTATGAGAAAGGGTATTTATTTAAAATGTATTTCTTTGCATCTTCTCTGAAGAGTCGCAGCATGGGAGTCTCAAAACAACTTTCAAATGACCTGAAAACAAAGATTGTTCACCGTCATGGTTTAGGGGAAGGATACAGAAAGCTCTCTCAGAGATTTCAGCTTTCAGTCTCCACTGTGAGAAACAGTGTGAGAAAATGGAAGACCACAGGCACAGTTCAAGTCAAGGCTGGAAGTGGCAGACCAAGAAAAATCTGGAATAAACAGAAGCGAAGGATGTTGAGAACAGTCAGAGTCAACCCACAGACCAGACCTACAACATGATCTTGCTGCTGATGGAGTCACTGTGCATCGTTCAACTATTCTGCGCACTTTACACAAGGAGATGCTGTATGGGAGATTGATGCAGAGGAA
>JAMWET010003864.1:312500-355000 GCA_024036415.1 Prochilodus magdalenae
ATCGTTCTATCGATCTATCGTTCTATCTATCGTTCTATCTATCTATCCCTCTATCTATCTATCTAGATGAACGATTTAAGGTGGAACAGGACAATTTCAACAATGTTTACAAAAATATGATTCATGAGGAGCAGAGTGGTATTTTTTTAATAGATAATAAATAATAAATAATAAATAGATATTAATAAATACAGTGGGGCATGGGCTGATATGTTTCTATATATATGCTGGACTGTGCGCTGATCATCGCTATAATTTGACATGTTGAGTATTTATTTCATATTTCATGTATTCTTTACCTTTAGTTTCAGAATGTAAGATAAGAGATAATGAGATAATGGGGTAATGCAGCTCATTAAGTGTGGTACACCTGTCATGTGTTCAGGTGTGGTTTGCCTGGTGGTAGCAGTAATGTACTGGTTGGGCTGGGAGATGGGCGCAGTGGAGGCCATCTCTCTTTCTATCCTGGTGGGATCGTCGGTGGACTACTGCCTGCACCTGGTGGAGGGCTATCTGCTCGCTGGAGATCAGGCCGGTCTGGGCAGGCACAACATGGTATGGACCCCAACTATGGCAATCCCAGTCAATCATTTGTAACTTGGAGATAAATACATACAGATGGTTCCTCTTACTTTTGTACTTCCTATTATACTGGTTCTCCTGCATGCTCCTCTGTTTCCTAGAACCCTTTTCTTTTGGAAAAGGAGAAATGCAGGTAAACACTTACACAGCTTTAAATACAGAACGGTTACGTACATGCTCCGAGTTTCAGATGCCTCAATTTAAGATGTAAAAAAAGACGCGCTGCTCTGGAGGAAAACATAACACTTATCGCGAAGCTGCACTGAGTGCAGGGGCGGCTTTAGGAGATGAAAGAAACGTGGGGAGAACATCCCGTAGACATTTACTAATGCGCCATGAAAACTGTTCTATTCCCATTTAGTTTAGAATCAAAAACAAGAAAGAATTCATCCATCAATAAATCTTTCAGCTTGCCTTGGTAAGGCGTGATCTTGGAGCCCAGATACACCAACAGCTTATTATAGAAGCCGTGTTAATAGTGTTCAGTGTTGTCATATGTATCTGTATGAGCATTTCTGATAAAGCTGCCATACAATGGGAAGCTGTATTTACACCACCATAGCTGAATAAGGAGAGACCAGTACAAAGAACTGACATACTATGAACCTCCTTCAAATACAGATCCCGAGGACGGTCCAACGGGCCAATTCCAAAATCCTGAACTGTTACATAACAGTCCTGACTTATTCATAGCTACGTCTAGGGTTGCCACCTTTCAGAAATAAAAAATAAAAGACGGGGAGGGGCGTGGTCATGTGTGAGTGACGTGTTCAAATTTACGAAAATACGGAACAAATTTACGGATATTTGCGGAAATACGGAACACAACATTTAATTGCCAAGTAAAGGTCGAGTCCGTATATACGGGACGTGTGGCAACCCTAGCCTAACCCCCGTCAGGTGTTCAAGATCTTTAAGGCTTCCCATGTGTTTGTGTCTGCCAGGATCCGCCGACCAGACGTCAGCTACGAACAGTGGAAGCTATCAATCATGTGGGCGTGGCCATCGTCTCCAGTGCGGTAACCACAGTGATCTCCACCGTGCCGCTCTTCTTCTGCGTGATCGTGCCTTTCTCGAAGTTTGGCCAGATCGTGGCTATCAACACTGCTATCTCTATATTATTCACCCTGGTTGTGACCACAGCCCTTCTAGCCACCATGGGGCCTTCTGACTTCACTCGGCCCCCCAGAGCAGTTCTCAAAGCCAGCCTGATGGTGCTCGGGCTGGGAGCTTCTGGCTGCCTCCTTTGGTGGACTGGATCGCAGTTTCTCCCTGCTAGCTGGAACTCGCTCATTACGTAATCTGGCCGGTCAGTGCAAGCGGGAGGAATACGGGAGTCAAGATTACAATCAAATGTGGAACAACTGCAGCAAGTTAGGATGGAACTGCTCCGTGTACTGTGTGGTGATAGCACAGACCGTGAATGTGTTTTTGTATGTACATTTGTAAAGATATCTGGTCTTCAAGCCACAAAATCAAAATGGACCAAACTGTGATCCCTGAGGAACACCACTGGTGAAGAAGACACTGAAGCTGAACGTTAGGGAAGCTTACGATGAATACATGAGTTGGTATACTTATAGTTGGGGAACACTGAACGAATAGACGATGGTTTTCCAGGGTTCATTGCCTTGCCATGTATTTCAGGAGGGGAACTAAAGGGTGGCCCGGGGTTGGAAGGGGGTGGGGATGGGGATGTTGGAGTGCCATGGAATGAGGTCTGTCGCAGATTATGTAAAGATTTATCGTAGATTAGACAAAAAGGAACCAGCCTTGGACTGAATATGGAAGATTAGGAGGGGGAGGCGAAGAGAGAAGTGAAAAAATGAGAAGGGAGAAACACTAGGTCCAGTATTTTCCAGCTCTGTGCTTGTGGGATATCAGCGGCAGTTTGTCTTTTGAGCTAATATTGTTAAAATGCCAGTCTAACATACATCAGCTCTGACAGTGGTGTACCTTTGTGGCCCCGAGGAAAGGAATGGATAATGTTTCCTTCCCTTCTGTGGAAAGCAAGGCTTCTATTTGCAGGCTGCTGGCGGAAGGCTTATAAGCGACTGCTCATGCAAGAGTACCTTCAAACAAATCTGTTTAGGCAAATGACAGGACGTCCTTTGGAAGGCTTAACAGCTCCGTTCCGAAGTCCGCTGTACATAAACCAGTACAGGCTCCACAAGTATTTGGTACAATGGCTCGTTTTTTGTGTAACCATGGCAAACGCCGGCTGTAGTAACGGTTTTTAAATGGCTGTAAAACTGTAGTTCAGAGTCGTCATGCTTATAAAGAACCCGTTTCTGTTGAATCGCTCATTTCACAAAGCCTTTCTACACTGTGTGGACGGCGTGCTTTCGATTCTCGCTCACCAGGCCAGTCCACTCACCTCGAGGGCATGCTCACTCTTTTGTATGCTGTGATTTATACGTCTTGTAAACAGATGTGCATAAACACCGGGCTCGGCCCGCCCGCCCGCTTTGAACGACTTGACCCTTGGTGGGCTTGACCTAGTTCGGAGATGATGCTCCATGTCAGTGTGCTTCACCTTCTGTCTGGGAATCTCTCGTTCCTCTGCAGAGCTCACCAGCATACACGGCCTAGCCCATGTACACCATCCCCATGAAGATAGAGCACTTATAAAGGACCCATTAGCTTACTCATGATGTTTCCATGGTCAGATAAGGTCACGGCTTTAGTGTGGTCACCTTCGTATGATGTGACCGCACTCTTTACCTGTTTCTGTTTTTTTTACTGCTGTGGTTGTTATGAATACAGTTTTCAATAAACAGAGTGTCTGATTCCGAACCAGATGGGCTCCCTTGTTGAAACTGCTAGTATTCCAGTTCCGGTGTTATGCTACACAGAGCCGGTGTAGATATATGTGTGATATATGATCACATTCGGTTCAAAACAATAATCAAACATTGATTTATTCATTCATTCATTCATTCAGATGCTTTTCCTTTTGGGTTGCAGAGGGTGCTGGAACCTTTGCCAGGGCTCACAACACAGATACAAGGAAACACCCTGGACAGGCCTCCAGGCACACAGACATACACATTCACAGGCTCACACCTAGAGGGCAGTATAGCATCTCCAGGTTCCCTGACTGCATGCCTTTGGACTCTGGGAAGAAACCAAAGCCCCTAAATATAACCCAAAGAGACACAGGGAGAACAGGCACACGGTAAGGACCCCAGACACCCGGGCCAGGAATCAAACCCAGGATGAGTTGGGAATGAGAATGGGTTGGCGGTGGGGTGACAATGCTATCAACCGTGCCACCATCTTAGACGTCTATGTATCATGTTCCAGGAATATTGACTGACGTTAGCATACTAACCAGCGTGCCCTGGCCCTGTCCTGTCTTGTTATACCACTGTGTCGCTCAGAAAGCCACAGTGAGCCACTTTCGGCATTAAGTAGAGTCAGTCCAGCATGAGAGAATGAAGAGGTAGACCTGCTGCCCTGAGGGTGTATGCTGACCTCTTGTCAATTATGTGCAAGGCCCTGCTCTGGGACTGGTCATTTAGGCTAGCCAATGAAAGGAACAGTAAAGGCAATGGAACTCCTGGTAAGCAACGTTTATAACCACCACCTCTTAAACCAAAACCAAACTAGCAAAACAACATCATAGCTTTATCAGTGGAGACGCTCTTGGCGAGTAAAGGTGGGGGGGGCCTGCTGAACAGGCTGGGAAGTAAACAGTGATATGTGGCCCCCACTGTTTGGAGTATTTGGCCACATTATGTCTTTGGACTTTGTACTTATGAGCTCACCTGAAAAAAATGAGTCACCTGTGACTGAAACGTACCTAATAGCATGTAACACGTCCACAAACACCAGTAACAGCTGTGCTTGGGTTTGGTTCGGTTTTGGTTTGACTGGACAAGTTTCTGGATGTAGGCCACATCAGTGTTCAGACACCCTTCCATCAAAACATTGTGCAGTTGGGTCAGATTTGGTGGATGCCTTCCCTGGTACAATCCTGAGGAGAATTCCCTGTAGAGACTGGGATTTTAGCCACTGCTGGTAGACCCCCATAAGGAAAAAGACATTCCCTGCACTGTAGCACCTTTTCTTAATCTATGGATCCCGTCACTCACATCCCACAGGTACTTATAGCCTCTACATCTTCGTCCAGCGCCATCTGCAGGAGCCTGAAGTTACGACCGCCTTAAACATGCAAGGAGACTAATTTGTTGCCTGGAAAGCCTATGGTCATATGATTAGCGCTGATTAGCGTAACGTGGAGTCGGTGTAGAGTAAGAGGATGTGGGAAACAACTGCTCTTCATCTGCACAGCACTACTAAACAGCTGGGATAGCAAGCAGGTCATCAACAGCCACAAACCCCAAAGTGATGGTAGACACGATCACCACTTCCCCCATAAGCAGACACACAGTCCCACAAGTATGTGCATATGCATACATGAAGGATCTGGCAGATTACACCCACCACAAACAGAGAACTAAGCAGTAATGAACAGTTTGCCATCATGCGTCACATGCCCAGAAGGCCTGGTGTCACTCCACCTCCACCCCTACCGCACCATCTGCAGGAACTGTGGGAGAATATTCAAGCTGCATGGGATTGATTATCACAGAACACCATTAGGAACCTCTACAACTCATAGATAAAACATGGCGGCCTGACGCCATACTGAGAGACAGACTTCTGTATGTGTAGCTCAATAAATATTGATCATATCAGTCTAAATGTATCATCAGTTATTGATACCTTTACCTTTGTTCCCAACAGCACCGCAATCCTACACCTTCTTTCAGGGTGTAGCTGTTCATTTGATGACGGATATACAGCTTCCAACGAACACAAACATCTATTTCCATATTTAAATCTCCGCTCAGAGCTCTGCATGGCCACCCGGGACCAATCAAGCAGGTAGTGACCAGACTAATCAGACGCCAGAAATTTATTACATCAGTACTTCATTTTAAATTGTTGTTGGGAATTATAGCTTAAAGTAACCTACAGGAGGAATATAATCCCCCTAGGTTATGAGGGTCCCTCTGAAGGACTAGTTTTAAATGCCCCATACATTCTCTATAGGATTCAGGAGGTCAGGACATTGACTAGGCCCTAGAACCTTTAGAGAGCCTAGTTCCAGCCATATTTGCGAAAACTGCTCCAGCTAATCAACCTACCTCGTTCCAAGTCCCTGATTGGCTGGATCCCATGGGTTAGAGTTAATTAAGGGGCAGGGCAGCTTACTGGATACAGGTTGGAACTGAGCTCAGATGGAAAGTAGCTCTCCAAGAGGATGTTCTCACACTGGACTAGGCCATGCAGGAACCTTCACCTTCTTTTTTGGAAAGGATTGTTGACACATCCATCTTCTCCACAGATTCCGTTTCTAGGCCCATCAAATGAAATCTCCTGGCATGTCACTCCATCCATGCTTCTTCTTACTGATGCATAATAGCCCAGTACTGTTTGCACAGAAATCTCCATGATGCTCGAACTTTCACACTTCACTGCAGGACGGTGTTAATGGGGGTCATCCACCCTTTCTTTCTCTCTACATCGTTAGCTGAATCATGTTCTGCTTTTGCTTTGTCTGACCAGTACAGTGGAGTACAGTGGTCCGAATGCTTATCTTCAGACTGTGGACGTAGATCTCTGTGCTTTATAGCAGTGAGGTTTTGTGTAGGGTGTAGGTATGAAGACGATTGTGGTGCAGCCCATTACTTTATGACCTCTATTGGAAGTCATATGATGTTATGTGCGTATATTTGCAGTGGATATAATCTCTATAAGTATCAACAATAACAACAACAGCGTCTGGATACGAGTTTGATCACGCTGTATACTGAGCAGTAGGTAATCAGTGTGAACCCGAGTGCAGAACGCTTAGTTTTGTCTGGTTGGAATTCTTCTCCAGGTTTTCTCCACAAAGTGTCCACCGTCAGTTTAATCGATCTGCCAAATGGTAGCTGCTCCTTACTCACCAGAACAGTGTTAATGCTAGCTTTAGGGGCACCAAATTGTTTGACATTTCTTTGTCTGGAAATGCTACGTTCTAGTTTGGATGGTCTTCCACACATTAACGGAGGTTGTACACATCTTGTCTGTCTTCAGTTGAGAAATGAGTACCAGGTCACTGTTTCCATCAAATTAAAGGACTAAAGAGCCCATTTCTGCTGATTGGTGGGTGAGGCGGCTAAAGATTTGCCCGTTTCTGCTGATCGGCGGGTACAGCAGGCTTGCCCGGACTTTATATTTGATCATCTGTCTTTCCCAACTCAACACCATAAGTTTTTAAGGACCCCCCAAAGGATATTGGACCCCCTAAACCCCAGTATTGCACAATGAGTTTACTACTGTGTTGGGTTCAAGTGTCTAAATTCTTTGTCTTGATTAAGACTGCAATGTGTCCTTTGCCCTTGAACCAAAGTCCCTTCTTATGCATGTTGGTAAATTGGAGAATCAAGTCTGGCCTGTCAGTGATCTCTTTTCACCTCCACATTAAGTAAAGCGCTTACTTGACTTTATTTGGACTTTTCCATCAATTCTGGTTAATATTTAATGGCTGAAACTGTAGATAGCCATTAATAATGCAACTTGGAAGTCATCTATAATGGATGCTTCTATGATAAGGCCTGGCTGCACTAAAACGATTTTGCTCCAGTGTCATGATTTGACGTTGAAAATCTTACTCATACCGCGTACCACAAAGGTGCGTTAGGTTTATGTTAAAAGTCGAACTCTAATATCTCAAACTGGATGCAGAATAAACTCCCTGTCCTTATAAACGTCTTCAGTAGATTAATAAATACAGGTTACTTACAACTAATCCGGACGGCATCAAACTGACCTTGATAGAGGACCAACATTAACTTGCCCTCTGCGTTCAGTCTATGTTAAAGTCTATTCCTCAGTGACCCTAAGACATCCCTGATATTTTGCTTATGGCAGAATTCAATACACCTGAGCCAGATAACCAGTATTTCACAACCTTGGTTTTCTGGCCCAGGCATGCTCAGTGAAATACAGCTGAAAGCCGCTGTAGGGGACTCGCCTGGCGACTGCCCGACCATTCATATATAAATGAACATGACGTTTTGCTCCTGGCACAGGAAGCAGTACTATAAGTCAAACAGATATACAATAAACAACCAACCAAACCAACAGTGCAAGCAATAAACCAAACACATCAAGAAGAAAGTAACAATAGAGCGACTTATCAAAAACCCGTCACCACCAAAACATAGCAACGGACCCCAAATGCATTTAAACTAATGTACACAATGAGGACATATGACCTCTACTGTCTACATCACTGAAACTCAGTTCCCTTGTTTTTAGAGACAATGAACAAGCAGGTTAACATCTGTAGCAATATTATGCAGATACATGAGATGATATGCAACAGAAATGCCGATACTGATGAAACCAGAATGGACCAAGCTGTGATCCTTGAGGAACACCACAGCTAAATAAAGCGAACATTAGTATTAAATTTCTTATTAAGTCGTTATTTTTAGGCTAAATATGTTCCAACATGGTGCTAACATGATCATAATATTTAATTTAATTATAATTTAATTGATTTAATTTATTAATAGCAGATACATAATGTAGTTTGTGACAGAAATGCCTTTTTTTGATGAAATCAGAATAGACCTAACTGTGATCCTTGAGGAACACCACAGTTAAATAAAGTGAATATTAGTATTAGGAGTGATTTCTGCCCTGTTTCATGTTAAGAAGCCATTGCCTTTAGGCTGAATATGTTCCGACACACGGTAGTAATATTTTATTTAATATATTTACTATGTATATTTAATCATTAACAGCAGATACATAATATGTAACAAAAATGGTCATTTTGATGAAATCAGAATGGACCAAACAGTGATCCATGAGGAACACCAGAGTTAAATAAAGTGATATCTGCACTTTTTCATATCAAGAACATGGTGCCATCATGACCGTAATATTTTCTTTACGGACTATGTATACTTTCGATTTTTAGAATTCAAGAAAACGAGGCATTTTTAAAATGAAAATAACATTTTATGAAATAGATGCACTTGTTAATACTATGTGCAATACATCAGCAATAATCAGCTATACAATATAAATAAATTGCATCTTCTGTTTGCAATTACACATAGCCGTGTTTCTCAACAGGTTATTATGGTTTAGTGTACTTGGAATACAACAATTAAAACATATTTACATACATACATAACTGATGAAAGGCATAAACATGTCCCAGATTCGTTAAGTGACGTTGATCAATTAGGGCGACTAGATCAACCACACACAACCACACACATATTGAAAGTAGATAAAGGTATCTTACTCGTCCTCATCGGGTTAAGTACTACCTACAACACATCTGTCTGCATCATCGTGTGAGTTATCTACAAATCAGGAGGCATTAGAAACACTAACATTCTACTTGAAGCCACGAGGTTAAGGTGGACCTGCTTTGATTAGCAAAAAAAACGTTCAAGTGCTCCACCGTTAAAAACAGAACAGAACAAAAAATATATATATATATATTTATAGCTACAATAAAACACAATTTTAAGACAAACGTATCAAGTTGACTCGAAAGGTCTCATAAAGAGGAGACCTATTTGGTAGTCAGTGTGCATCAGACTGTGGCTTGAAGTTTCGTGAGCCAATGCCGTATCGGATACAAAAAGCAAACGTGCAGACAGCTGAAAAACGCTGTCCTACACAGGGGTCAAGTTAAGGGGAGTAGCGTTTAATGGAATTCCCACTTTAAAAAAAATAAAAAAACCACAAACATTATTATTCATAACATACGACTCCCCTTTGAAATACCTTTAACTCCATTCAAACGTTGCACCAGCTCGAGAGTGACTGTCACGTAAATAGAACTGAGCAAGTCCCAAAGTGAGAAGAAGCGAGTCGGAGGGAGAATAAAGCAATGCCCTGAGCCTGAGACTAAAGACAGTTCCAGAGAGACAGAGGGAAATAAGATCACAGCATGAGATGAAAGTCCCAAAAAAAAAAAAAAAAAAGCCAGTTGCCTTCTAAAGATTTCTGCGAGAGGGAACGAGGTGACGGCTGGTTAATAATTCAGAGGGAGCCCGATTCTCCAGCCAGAGCTGAGGAAGAACGCTCCAGACCAATCAGATGAGCATGTGTACCTTCAAGGGCCACACACGCACACATGCATGCACGCTCGCTTTCCACTCGCCTGCCAGAGCTTGTAATCAGCTCCCGCTCCAGAAAAGGACTTGGACAAATTACGGTGAGACTGGATGACTGGAATGACCAAAGGGAGGAAAAGAACAGTGGGTACAACCTGTACCATTACTGAAGGATGGCGAGCAACAAGCGGCCGACGTAGGAATCAATACAGAGCAAGGTGTAAACAGCGACTAGGCGTTTGTCCCACCTGCATCAGAGGCGTGTATTTGGCTCCCTTTACATCATGGACGAGACAGAATAGTACAGTGCTGGCGGGGGTGGTGGGGCGGGGGGGTCGGAATCCTAGTAGGCCTAGAAGCATATCCTGCACATGGTTTTCCAGATTTTGGAATAGTTTGGAAATGCCTGTTGCTCTTTACACTGTGTATACATTTCAAGATGAATGAACCAAAAGAAACCCGAGGCTACTTTGAAAAAATCTGGTTCCATAGACAATGAAAGTAAAGCATGGCTTTTCCATCTCCTGTAAAGTTCCTATTTTGGAGAGGTCTCTTCTGTTGACAGTGATATGACAGCTGGGTTATTCTCACAAACACGACAAATATATTAAAAAAAAAAAAAAAACTGGCTTCATGTCGTCTGGCCGAGTGACTGAAAAACAATAAATGATGTTCTTGATTTTTAGTAACATTTGCCAACATTTTAGCCACCAAAGTCACTGTAACACCAAAGGAAAATAATCCTGTAATTATGAAAATAATACATACATTTTACAAATACATATCACTTTTTATCTTTCTTCTTGTTTTAAACATAGTTTACAAGGAAAAGATCACAGTAAAGGGATTAAACAGCAAGAAGTAATACAACTCATTTTTTCTAATAAAAATGGCAAAAAAATAAAAGATCAAACACACATTGGTAATGAGAAACAGAGGCACTGATGAAAAACTGGGGTAAAACACAAATACCAAAATATTACTTCCATATATCAACGTGTTTCTGATTATGGCACTCCAACACTAATGGACATGGTGGTGAGAATGACCCAGCGAGGCCTGGCATTTCACACTGAACAGTCTTAACTCTTAATCTCTCAACATCTTAAGGGTGGGCGATGATGATATCGTCCACATGCACAATACGCATCATCATGTTTAGTTTTAGTTTATGGAAAAAAGGACTAAGTAAAAGTAAACCTGACGACTGACATGGCTCTGTATAACTGGCTTCAAGCTCTTTCTATGAAACATGTAGAAAAGCATATTGTAGCATGATAATCATAACATAGCGTCATATCGCCCACCCCTAAGGGTGTATGTTGAGATGCTCCGGGGACTCTGATTACTATCGCCGTGAATTTTTTAAAACATAATGCTATATAATGCTGTCCTACTCTCTTCGAGGTCTTCCATTGGTCAAGGTTTCCCTTCGGCACTATTCAGCCTCAAATCATTCTGATAGACCTTCACGGTAGTGATCCCCAACCCGGCCCTGGAGTAGTCCTGCACTGTATACAGTCAACTGGCACAAAACATCATATCTACGAAATGGAAGAGGAAGAATGCTAACATTTGACGTACATGGATTTAACCAGATTCACTTTAGACCGTTTCTATTGGTTCATCCATCATGGAACGTTTCTGTATGTTTAAAAACAAAAACTACAACAACAACAGAACACCCAAACAAAGAATGAGTTATGAGGTTTTGACATGACCCACACAATGTTTTGGTGTTGCTATAACAACCAACTTTCATTTACAAGTCGAATGCATTTACATAACTTCATATTCATTGTACAGAATGTTTATACCACTTACAGTCAATTTACACTTTTCTTTTTCCATTTGTTTTGACACTTGTTTTAAACAATGGTTTATCTTTCCACAAAACATTCCACACACAACAACTTCTCATAATAAACATCCCCCCCTCCTGCTCCCTAACAGAAATGGGGCACCCTCTGAAAATGCTGAAGTGAGGTGTACCTCTAGGCTCACCCTTAGGAACCACTGCTTTTCGCTGTTAGGGACTAACGGACAGCCACCACCCGAAGCCTGAGGTATTAATGAAGAGATCTTCAAAAGGCAACTGAGGATAGGAGATAAAAATATATATATATATATAAATTCCCACCTACACCTTTCCTCCTCCACCCAGACCATTATTACTGTACATCTGAAGACATCAAGACAGCTTAGCTTCACTGAGAGCTTTGAAACCGCTGGTGTGAGGTATGACCAGGTTACGTGAGGTGTTGGCGTGATGATGGCAGGGATGGAAGGGATGAATCAGAAGAAAAAAAACGAATGCAGAGCAGTTAAGAAAGGCACCTTATACCGCCTAGCATTACCCAAGGAAAGAACCAAGCTGGGAGGAAAGTAATGAGGAAGAGGGAGACCAGGGTACCGTGTGAGGACGAGAGTTAAAGAAATTAGTCCCGCTGAATCTCGGCTGAGGGGACATCATTTGCTCTCAACAGGGAAAAGCACTTACCCACAGCAGATTGAATTACCAGTGCCAATTGGGGACACATTAACAGAGGCTTGGCGAAGATGTATGTTGAAGGTCATAATAATTAAATACGTTTCCGGCCATTGATTTCTGTTCTGTTCTTTTCTTTTCTTTTCTTTTTCACTATGGAAAAGCAATTAACAGCCAGCAGACATGGGCCATATTTTGTTTATTAGTCTTTTAATATGATAACTGCTTCTTTTAATTTTCCTGGATTACGGTAATATGAAAGGGCTGTTCCTGGATGGCTAACCAAGAAAGAAAAAAAAACAAAACAAAACAAGATAAAGCAAAATTACAAATGCTGGTGCAGCTGGTGTTTGTTTGTTTGTTTGTTTGTTTGTTTGTTCGTTCATGTTGTCCTGGTGTGTGTTATTACATGCTTCTTTCAGACATAAAGTCTCAAGTAGCAAAAGATATGGAACCAGCTGGGTACAACTGCACGTGGATGAGGAAGAGCGTATAAAGGAGGAAAAAGATGGAGATTTCCCAAAATGCACCGGGGAAAATGTCGATCCATCCCTTGATCCTTCCATCAATTCTTCGATCCTTTCTGCTTGCCTGTGTCAGTCTTTGTTTACCATGTATTGTGGCTGTGTGGCTCAGTATGAGCTGACCGCTTCATCATCATCATCATCATCATCATATCCTGAGGGCCCTCTCAGAGTGTGTGCACGCATGTGTGTGTGTTTGCTTCAATTGCGTTTTCGGCTCATTAAAAAAAAAAATTCCAAAGGTGATCAGTATATGATCTATACTCCTCTACCCGTTACCCCACCCCCCACCCCCAGACACCCCCGTAATATCCATCTAATCTGGATACAGTCCCTTCCTTCTGCCCCGAACCCACCCCGTCATATCCCACCATAATCATAAAAAAGGTAAAAACAAGGTCTACTGCGGAATGGCTTTACTCCTCACAGTCAGTAGGGGGCGCCAGAGCCCCTGGGAACTACTGAGGTGCGGTTGGCGTTCTTGCGGCTGGTCCGTCGAGTCTGGGTGGTCTTGGCGGCCGGGGGGCTCCGAGCGACGGACAGGACCCTCCCCTTGGGGCCCCTGTTCCTCCCCCTTGGCCCTGCTCGGCCCCTCCCGGCCACTAGGGGTCACTTCTTACGTGAGTGGAGAGTGTCCTGAAACTTGGTGCTGGTGTAGCGAACGTGGAATCCCTTCTTGTTGATGGTGTCGTCTGAACGGAACTTGATGACGATGGAGTCGCCGGCCGAGTAGATCTCCTCAGGGGGCTGAGAGCATGAACACAGAGAGAGGGAGAGAGAGAGAGAGAGAGAGAGAAAGAGAGAAAGAGGGAGAGAAAGAGAGAGAGAGAGATTAACTTGCTGTTGACACTACACAGTCAGAGTCTGTGTGACAGTCATAGGGCTTTGCATGTCCATTTACCCCTTTGCTGTGCAGAAAGCTGCACCCCTCTACTGCACTCACCCTACTCCTCACCCTACTGCTCACCCTACTGCTCACCCTACTCCACATCCTATTCCTCACCCTACTGCTCAATCTACTGCTCACCCTACTCCTCACCCTACTGCTCATCCTATTCCTCACCCTACTGCTCAATCTACTGCTCACCCTACTCCTCACCCTACTCCTCACCCTACTGCTCATCCTATTCCTCACCCTACTGCTCACCCTACTGCTCACCCTACTCCTCACCCTACTCCTCACCCTACTGCTCACCCTACTGCTCACCCTACTCCTCACCCTACTGCTCACCCTACTGCTCACCCTACTGCTCACCCTACTCCTCACCCTACTGCTCACCCTACTCCTCACCCTACTGCTCACCCTACTGCTCACCCTACTGCTCACCCTACTCCTCACCCTACTCCTCATCCTACTGCTCATCCTACTGCTCATCCTACTGCTCATCCTACTGCTCCCCCTACTGCTCACCCTACTCCTCACCCTACTGCTCACCCTACTGCTCACCCTACTGCTCACCCTACTGCTCACCCTACTGCTCACCCTACTGCTCACCCTACTCCTCACCCTACTCCTCACCCTACTCCTCACCCTACTCCTCACCCTACTCCTCACCCTACTCCTCACCCCACTTATAATCCAGGCATAGACGCCGCTCATCTGCATCAGACTACACCGAGTGCTTTAACCAGTCAGAGTAATGTGTTATGATAAGCTTCTTACAGTAGTCCCTGGTTTCCCTAGATCTAATCCTCACTGTCACTCTGGTAGGCTCCCAATCGACCTCCACAGTCATTGATCTCTGGTTAATTGAAATACTTCCATCATCAGTTAACACTGGAATTATATAAACACCACTGTTAACAGTTACCCCTGCTCTATTTAAACCTATATACTCGGGCTGAGGTTCTATATTTGCTATTGTATGTTATTGTATATGGTTTTTTTGTTATCGTTTGACCATCCAGTGTCGACCAGAGCAGCTTTCCTCTCGGGGTTTCTTCCTCTTGCTCTTTGGGACACCGCAGCCCATCTGCCTGCACATCTGGGGCCTGGACCCGGCTTTCTGTAAAGCTGCTTTGCGACAGCGCTTTGTCGTAAATTGCTTCATATGAATACATTTGAACTGCAGTGAACAGGCTTAATTATTCATTTTCTCTTTGTTTCTTTCATTTTTATATTTATTTATTTTTTCTAATGAAAATTCATGAGGCATTAACTGTTCTTCCTCACGGAATATCGAATAACACCAGTGAGTTATTACTTGGGGCCTCCGATTGGACAGACATGTCCATGTGAAAATCATCAGTTTCTGATAGCCCTGGAGATGCTCACACTAGCAGGCGCTACAAGCGCCATGGTTAAAGCCACGATGTAGCAGCAAGCGACATGACCACAGAGAGACAAGCCACTTCAAGATTTTCTCAACTTCATGCAAATAAAATATGAAGCGATGAAGCGACACCACATATGATTTCTCAGTACAAACCGGAGCCAATCAGGGGGTCTGAGGTCCCCACCTCCTACTCTCTGAACTTTTCTTCCTCCCAGCATTTGGTTCCAGTTCTCAGCAGAGTGGTGGACCGCTGTTTATGTGATGTGTCTTTTTACAAACGAAGAAAAATGAGGGGTGGAAGAAAGTAGAGGATATTGTTGGTGCCTCTGGTGAAGTGGGTCACTCAATAGCTAGCTAGGTTAGCCTGTATGCTAACCGTCCAATAAAGCTAGCCACGTACGCAAGCAGCTAGCCTTCCATACAAAAATGTGCTTCCACGAATAGCTAGCTTTCCTGGACCTTGTATCCACCCACATGCGACAACGCGCGACCTTTGACACACTCACAAGAGACAAACTTGTGGCGACTGGCTGCCTGCTAGTGTGAACAGAGGGTTAGCTACTCAGCTAATAAGGGTGAGTGATAAGGCAACAATACCGTATCACATCACCACATTTTCGTGCTATCCAATATACAACTTTTTCTGAGATTTAATAAATTGAATCAGGCAGAATAGAACCTGTCCTGCCACATATACAACCTACTATAATAATAATATTAATAAACATACACCTATTCGTTTCTATTCAGTGTTTTACTAGCTGCACTCAATTTCATTGAACAGGCCTAAGGCCTTAACTGTAATGAAATGTTAGTCAGTGATGTTCCAGTCCTGACCCTATCCACCTCAGAAAAGCATGCTGGGACATAATTCATAAAGTCATACTGCCCATCCTGCAAGGCTACATGTCAGACAATGAGCTAAGCGATGTTAGTTCAGCAGCTGATACCAACCAAGATCAAAACCCACCAAACAGACATGGAACAAAAACAGCACCAAGATTAATAGCCCTTAACCTCCAACCAATCTCCGCTCGTCCCACTCCATCTTCGCCCTCCTCATTAGCCAGACAGCTCCTCCTTCACGAAGGAGATTTTCCTAATGACTGAAAAGCCTCCAGAGTCCAACACATACTTTGGTCACCCCTCAGCCCGGGACAGATCCCATCGAACAAAAACCCAGTCATCAGCCGAGAGGAAGCCTTTATTACTGAGCCCGGCTAAATGGAATCAAGCTGTTCGGCAACCTATTGAGCTCGCTCTCTCATTTCCCCTCTCCCCCTGAGCCCTTATTGCTCCTAGCCTAGCGTAGCGTCACCTCAACGCTTATTAACTCTACTCGACAGGCTCCAGAGACAGGAAGCAGAAAGCCTCCGATTGGCTCGCCTTTCTTTATGCGCTTCCATGGGCTGCCGGACACAGCACAATGAAGCCGGGTAGCCCGTAGGAACAGGACAGGCTTAACTGAGGGTTTAAGGAGAAAGAGAGAACGAGTGAGAGAGTGTGAGAGAGAGAGTGTGACTTTGGGTCTCACTGATGTTCTTCTGCGTAAGCACCTTAGTGGTTTTCTGCCAAACGCTTCTGATGTAGCGTTTGGCAGAAAACACTTTATAAAATGAGGGTTTAATAAGAATTTGGCTCTGATGTGTCATATCCTGTAGTGCAACAGCCTCACCAGGCCGACACACAGTTCGTCTTCAATTAACCCGTCAATGCTCTCTCACTCCAATAACCAGCCCGCTGTATGCATATACAGCCAGAGGGAATCCGCACTATGCAGTACCCAAACCCACTGGTAAACCACTGATGATAAATACAGGCATCAGACACCTTCAGGTACATCATTAGAAGGCCGTTTTCCTGGCTTGTACACCAGACAGTCTTTACGTTAAGTATTACCTGACTAACATGAAGTAATGCTTAGATAAGTAACTTAAAATGTAAACAGGTAGTTGTTACGTGTCTACTTAAGATGTAAACAGGTAGATGTCTACTTAGATGTAAAGTAGTTTTTGTTAACAGTAAAGTAGTTGTTTACGTGTCTACTTAAGATTAAGATGTTACGTATCTACTTAACAGGTAGTTTGTCTACTTAAAATTACGTTATCTACTTAAGATGTAAACAGGTAGTTGTTACGTATCTACTTAAGATGTAAAGTAGTTGTTACGTGTCTACTTAAAATGTAAACAGGTAGTTGTTACGTGTCTACTTAAGATGTAAAGTAGTTGTTACGTGTCTACTTAAGATGTAAAGTAGTTGTTACGTGTCTACTTAAGATGTAAACAGGTAGTTGTTACGTATCTACTTAAGATGTAAAGTAGTTGTTACGTGTCTACTTAGGATGTAAAGTAGTTCTTACGTGTCTACTCAAGATGTAAAGTAGTTGTCATGTGTCTACTTAAAACGTAAAGTAGGTGTTACGTGTCTACTTAAGATGTAAACAGGTAGTTGTTACGTGTCTACTTAAGATGTAAAGTAGTTGTCGTGTCTACTTAAAACGTAAAGTAGGTGTTACATGTCTACTTAAGATGTAAACAGGTAGTTGTTACGTGTCTACTTAAGATGTAAAGTAGTTCTTACGTGTCTACTCAAGATGTAAAGTAGTTGTCATGTGTCTACTTAAAACGTAAAGTAGTTGTTACGTGTATACTTAAGATGTAAACAGGTAGTTGGTATGTGTCTACTCAAAATGTAAAGTAGTTGTCATGTGTCTACTTAAAACGTAAAGTAGGTGTTACGTGTCTACTTGAGATGTAAACAGGTAGTTGTTACGTGTCTACTTAAGATGTAAAGTAGTTGTTACGTGTCTACTTAAGATGTAAACAGGTAGTTGTTAAGTGTCTACTTAAGATGTAAACAGGTAGTTGTTACGTGTCTACTTAACTTTTTATGAAGTAATATTTAAATGTATTACTTCATATTAGTTAGTCAATGACCTGAACTCTCTGTCCCACATACGTAAAATAAATAAACCTTACACCTAAACTTATAACGGTAAGTTTGTAGAAAAAGGATAAATGTTTAAATGGCTAGCTCGGCAGATTTGTTACTAAATAGACTTCTTAAAAGACTCTGAGCCTAAAACCACAGCTTTACACCGACACGTATGCCTGACCATCCCAATGGAAACCCAGTTCAGAGCTATTCATTTACCCCTGATCCACAGTAGCGTCCCAGTCTTGGGGACTTGATGTCAGCTCCGTCGAACAGCTCCATGTAGTCGTAGCCGCAGTCCGCTTCCTCCTCGATTTCGAAGGTCTGGAAGATGAGCTCCACGCCATAGCCCTTCTCAGCTGAGATCACCCACTGGCAGTCTGATGCACCAGGGTAGTTGTTGTCTCCGAACTGCGCATGCGAGTACAGGTCTTTGGTCTTCACCTCCGCTTTCAGCCTTCCTCCACATTCTGGAGATGCAGAGAGGGGAAACACGGTTAGAGACATCTCCAATAATCAGTGAAGGCTGAACCGCCCAGGTGGATAACGGCTCAGATGTTTACAGTGGAAAACGACACAAGGGTGCCAGACCTCCTCCTGCAGTAGGAGGTGGTTGGGCTTCCAAATGAGGGTGCCTAGGCTCCTCCCTAATAGCAATGCCCCTTCCACACACACTGTTCTGGTCTGAAAATGTTTCACAACTCAAAAGCAGATGACCTACAGACCAGGGGAGAGTTATTTCTTACCCCAAGTGAGCTGTGTAAAACCCGCTCAGGTAAATGTTTGAGCTGACCTTTATCCCTTAAGCAGCTGGCTTAGGATAAATCCCAAAGATGTTTCAGGTAGCAGGCCCAGACCTGCACGGTGGACCTACACGTTCATAAAGGACAAAGTCCACTTTCTTTCATGAGTGGACACAGAAACCGGTGGGGATAATTACAGCAGCTAAGGCGGTTATTATCTCACCTGCAGTATGAGAGGCCTCAAATCCCTTCTTCTGCACAGAGTTGTCGGAGAAGAAGCGAACGAACATCTTGTTCCCGCTGGAGGTGACCGGAGGAGGCTTCTTGGACCCGCAGTAGCGCCCCAGGCTGGGAGCTTTGGCGTCCCGTCCGTCATAGATCTCAATGTGGTCGTAGGCACACTCTAAATGAGGCTCCATGTCGATTTCATTGAAAGCCTGCAAGTGACGGAAGATGGAAGATATGGTGAAATGGTTCATCACCTGGGTCAGGCTGTGTTATTCTGGGATTCTGCTGAACCTGACAAAGCTTGGTAGCCCTGATCTCCATATTTTAGTTTGCTGCTCTAATTTGCCCTGTTTAACTCTGGAAGGGCTTGTTAATCAGCTCATTAGTTGAATCAGAGCAGGTGATAACACTAAAAGCTGAACAGAGAACAGAGGTGCTGTTGGAGTACTCCGGCACTGGGAACCTTATCCAATCAGGGAAAGCATATAATGCTTCTGGGGCAGTTTGAGCTACACAGTGCACAAAATGACAAAACGTCTTCTCTGAACGAGCAATCACAGACACGAGGGTGCGGTTAGTGTTTTCATCAATCATATACAAAATAAAAACAACATTATTATCCACTGCACCATTCGTTTTTTCTGAGGTCAGAAACTATTAGCAGAAGGTGTAGCTTTATGGAGTTCTCAGAGGACCCTGAACATGTTCTTGTTATATCTACCCTTATCATCAAACGAATAGCTGCACCCAGAAGGAGGTGTGGGATGGCAGTGCTGTTGGGAAGGAAGATAAAGGTGACCACGATCAATAACTGATGATACATTAAGACTGATATGGGGAATATGTATTGAGCTACACATTGAGTAGTAGCGTCCCTCAGTATGGCGTCAGGCCGCCATGTTGGCTAACCTAACATACCAGACGTCTCGTCATGGAGTTGCCGAGGTTCCAACTGGTGTCCTGAGACACCATTCTCAGGCAGCTTCTGCACATTGTGAGGTTGGGATGAAGGTGGAGTGACACCAGGCCGTTCATCTTGTCACTGACCACGGTGCCTCCACATAGATTCATTGCTCGTCTCCACCCAGACAAACGGGACTCGTCACTAAGGAAGACCTGCTGCTATTCTGTCTCCCTCCGTGACAGTCTGGCACAATACCATTGCAGTCTTTGGTGACGGTGACGTGGTGTTAAGGGCAGTCGTCGTAACGGTCTGTGTGCATGTAATCCTGTGTGGTGCAGCCGTCTGCCAATGGTGTCATCTGGCACTAACAGGATGACTCATGGAGGGCGTCACCGCTCGCTGAATGGCTGTTGGGTCAGTCAGGGACAGTGATAAGGCCTGTCCTTGCCTACGTCACATGCACAGCCGAGTATGAAACTTTCATTAGCGTCATTAGCATGTCTCACAATGTCAAACCTACCCACCAAGTTCCATTCCTGTCGGTTGATTCCTTCTGGGTGCAGCTATTCGTGCAGCTATTCTTTTGACGATGAGTGTAGTAGCATACTGTTGTGAAGGGTGACTCCATTATGATTGATAATGATTATGATCAGTATTGGCTACAAAAAGGTCATTATCTTAAAGGATATAAGAATAATAGTCCACCTCTACTAATAATAGTCTTTCCCAATGAATTATGCAGCTGGTTAGTGTTCTTTAAGTCCTGATCGTCATGATACCGATGAACTTACAGGCCAGTTCTTAGAGACATCATGAAGTCCCCAGTGTAACACTATAGCCCTGATCTCACACAATCAGAATCCAGTATTCAACCCACTTCCTCCAGCCCTAACGGCGCTACAGTGGAACGTAACACATAAGACTGAGCTGGAACGTACGATTTTGATGCGATGTCCTGGTGTAGTGGAGAGGGCCCAGGTGCAGGCCTTCTTACTGGGGTATTTATCTGGCCAGTTGGGGCTGGTAATGGTCCCACTCACACTGTTCACCGTGTGATCACAGCCAGCTGTGAAGGACAGAAGCAGAGTTAACAAAGCATCCGAAGCCCAGTCCTTCATTCTTTCATTCTGTTTATTCCGTTCCATCCGTCTCTCTGCTGAAAACCAGTGTTGTTCTTGGCACCCCGAGCCCAACCACTTGCCTACCCGCTCAGTCTCTGTTCTTTCATTCTGTCTCCCTCTTCTTTCTGCCTCCCCACAATGGGGATGGATTCTCTATAAATATCCTCCTGGCAATTAGTGTCAGCGAGCTGAAATCGATGGGGAGGGTTTTAAATAACCCTCCGTGCTCCCTTCTTATCTTCCTAGAGAGCAACAGTGTACACAGTGCTCCTTTACCGAACAAACATATGCCACAGGTCTGTCTGAAGCAGGAGAGGAGGAGAAAGCTGAAGGGTAAAACCTCCCTAGCAGGGGAGGCGCTAACATGGAGGGTTGTGTACAATGCCTGAGCAGGCGCGCGCGTGTACCTTCTTTGCAGTCATGTTTATTCTCGTGTAATACAAATCCGCTCCTGCACTGGCAGCTGTAGCTCCCGAAAGTGTTCACGCACTCGTGCTGGCAGCCGCCGTTCTCCTTCGAGCATTCGTCCTTATCTGTGAGGAGACAGGCGAGAACCTCAGTGACCATACACACACAAACATGTGCAAACACATATACATGCCCACAAAGCATTAGAACACAGCAGGGCTGCCAGATGACTAAACGATTAATCGCGATTAATCGCACTGTCTAATGTGAATAATCGCGATCGATTCTTATTTGCTTGTATGTGGTTTGACTGGAAGTCTGGCCTGTTGTTGGCATGTTGTTGCTTTACCAGAATGTCTACTAATCGTCAAACGAATAGCTGCACAAACAGCTGCACCCAGAAGAATCAACCGACAGGAAGTGGCGGTCTGACGTCAGGGGACATGCGAACGATTCAAGTTTCATACATGACTGTGCATATGATGAAGGAAGGACGGGCCTTATCATTCGCTGTACCTGACTGACACAACAGCCACGACTGCGGACATTCAGCAAGCAGTGATGTCCGCCAGGGGTCATCCTGTTAGTGCCAGCACCATTGGCAGATGGCAGAATGATGTGGGACTACATGCACCATTGCGACGACCGTCCCTAACACCACGTCAGCATCACCCAAGTCTGCAATGGTGTCGTGCCAGACTGTCATGGAGGGACTCAGAATGGCAGCAGGTCATCTCAAATGAGGAGTCTCGCTTTTGTCTTGATGGAGATGACCAAGAAATCCGCGTGGAGGCACCGTGGTGACCGAGATTAACAGCTTGTTGTTGCGTCTCACATTGTTAAAAGGCCTGGTGTCACTCCACCTTCACCATTACTGCACATATATAAGCTGCATTGGATGGATTACCTCAGGACACCATTAGGAACCTCTACAGCTCCATACCGAGACGTCTGGCATGTTGTATTAGCAAACATGGCGGCCCAACACCATACTGAGAGACAGACTTCTGTATGTGTAGCTCAGTAAATATTCCCCATATCAGTCTAAATGTATCATCAGTTATTGATCCTGGTCACCTTTATCTTCCTTCCCAACAGCACTGCAGTCCCACACCTCCTTCTGGGTGCAGCTGTTCTCTTGAGGATGAGTGTATGTTATTACGTTCAATACTTTAGTCACATTATTTTTACTGAGTTCACATGAACTTGAGCATAAAAATAATTTGAGCTCCACTGAGCAAACGCAGCTTCCAATTTCCTGCTGGAAACAACTCCAGTTTTAACAAGACAGCCACCAACAGATCCATGCCTTTTAAAAGCCGTGTTTGACAGACTTGCAGTCACAGAGTCAGAATGAACAGAATGCACGCAGCTGGGCTTCGGCATAAAACTACAAATGACGGATGATATGGGAGTCAAAATGGGAAAATCCTTCCAGACCAGTAAACCAGCCGCTGGAAAGGCCAATCTGACTGGAACTGAATGAAATACTAAAAGGTGCAGCCAGCTTAGCATGTGGTAGATACCACGGAGGCCATGCACATGTGGGTGAAGCATCTAAGGCCTAAGACCAACAAGGCCATTGCTTCAGTCACGTCGAGCACCAGCCAGAGGATCTTCATTAACAGGTTTCGGAACGGCTGGACTTCCTAACAAATGACCACTGTACCTGAGAAGAACTGGGCCTTGAAGCCCTTCTTGGAGACAGTGTTGTCTGACTTGAACTCGATGCGCATGTTGTTGTATTGAGAGGTAATGGCCTCTGGCTTCTCAGCACCACAGAACTTTCCATGTAGCTTGGAGTCCGCAGAAAGTCCGCTCCTGACCTCCACATAGTCATATTTACATACCTACACAGGGGACAGAACAGCAAGGGTCAGAGAGCTTTCCTTAACTGTGCTACCTCTAAAAGTTGACCTGGCTTTACTCGCCATGATCTGACTACCCTCGTACTGCATGCAGTGAATGTGAGGCGAAGTTAAAGGACTAGTCCGGCACATAATCAGATCTTACCCCAGTCCCAACCTGAGGCACAGCTTTGTAGCTGATTAGCCAGGACGGTCTAAACCATCACACATGCCTCAAACCATGCAGAGTCCCTTCAGCTGGACTACTCCTTTAACGCCACGTATTTCCATCGTGCTCCCCAGGTGAAATCTGTTTTGGGACCATACCCTTTGTGTTTCAGCCTAATAAGGCTTAGCTTCCTCTATACCTCATTAAAAAATTGCTACACGTACGGTTTGTCAGTGCACCAACCCTGCACCCTTTTTCCCCAAGCCGAAAAATTTAAATGCACTTCGTGAAGCTGCCCGTTTAATACCCAGTACCTTGTACACCCAACTTTAATTGAAATGAACCGGACAAACCCACCCCACGTCGAGGCAAAAACCTAGTGCTCACATCGTTGCCCTCGGTCTCAAAGACGTCGAAGAGCAGCGTGATGCGGTACTGCGTCGGGGCCACCAGCTGCCAGATGCAGTTCTTGTTGGGCGGATACTCCCGGGGCCAGCCGGGGCTGGTGATCGAGCCGTTCAGCTTCGTGATAAAGCCACCGCAGGCAGCTAGAAGGACAAGGAGACACAATGACAGTGAGAGGATGGTAAATAAATAAATAAATAGTTTTTATGACTCGTTAACCCCTAAAATGCCAAATCTCAGTACATTATAAGGCTTGTTGTTAGGTAGCTACTTGACGAAACTACAGAAATGTGCAATAAATATTTGGCCCGGCTAACTGGCTTCCAATTACAGGGTTAAGACAGAACAAAGGAATCTGAGTAATGCTGCTTGCATGTGCTCAGAATGATCATTAATAAAGTTTTTAAAATACTTTGCTCAGTAATATTCGCTGATAGACATTTGCTTACATCGGTCACTAGCAGATGCCGTATGAACAATGGAGGCAAAATGAAGATTGTAAAATAATCATGTTTAAAACGTTCAGAAGCTCTTCAAGGCTTGATTTACGCCGTGTGTGGTGTTATATTGGAAGGTGAGGACGTAACCGACTGCTATTACAGCACTGTAGAGACCACGCCCCATAGAACCTGGTTACTGTAGGTGTACAGGTGCACTGCAAACCAACTAAACATTCAGGAAATAATGCCTTTGCTTAAACTAGGCTTCTGCTTGCTTCCATAGTTGTCTGGTGGTATAAACCTTGGTTCCCAAAACAGCTGAGACACAGCCGCTGTCCAAAGAAAAGCAAGGAAATGGCAACTTAAATTCATTTAAATGGAAGTCAATGGAACCAGACTTTATTCCAAGTAGTTTTGGGCCATTTCTGTTGGTCCATTCATCATGATAGTCTTTACACAGTGTAAACAGCAGCTGCTGTGCTCAAATGATGCACAAAAGTAAAAAGCTTTTTTTGTTGTTGTTTTTTTATTTAAGTGATGCTTGTGCTGAATCTACAAATGCAGGATTTTTCTCTGATCTTGAGATTATCTGAAATGGCCTGGAGCATAGAGGAAATGCTCTGATGAGTCAACCTGTCGAGACTGTTAGCGGAAATAACAGACATTGTATTCTCAGGGATAAAGAACAAGGCCATCCAGATTGTTACCAGTGAGTAGTTTAAAATGCAGGGCCTATGATGATATGACCGTGCCCAGCGGTGCTTATCCAATGCATGAAGCGGATCGACTCAACTCTACTCACGTTTGGTATCAGCTACCATGTTTTCCACTGCAGATATACCCCACCCTCAGTGTAGCTGTTCGGTATAGTGTTACCACATGAAACTTAATGACGTGTAGGAGGTATTTTGTTCAGGAGAGGTTGATGGCAGCAAAACAAGAAACAGGAGGCTTCGGGAAATATTACATATCAGAGATCAGACGATAAGAGCATTCTGGTCGCTCAAACTACACACCAGAGGATATGCTAACCTGGTAGCTAGCATTAGCATGTGTTTACGGTGATCTCTCTGACCAGTCAGTAGCCGCAGTGTTTTTGTGTCACCCTTTGGTATCAGTGATACCAAAAACAGCACCAGCTACCAGGTCTGCCTTTTAGAACCAAGGTGTGTAGAGCTGAGACAAGCCGGCTGCTACCATGCGGCGGAAAAGCTTTTGTGAAGTTTGTGAAGGCACCGCTAATCCTGACGGATATAAACACATTTTGCAGCAACATATGCTGCCTTCTGGACCATGTCTGCTTCAGGAACATCCACGCCCACTATGAAAATTCCAGGCCACGTTCTGGATGTGTTATGATCTGTCTGCCATTGAAAACCGGACTCTGACGCACATAATATGGCAACAAGGGCCTCGGATGGGTGCACGGCTAAAGACTAAGATAATGGAAGAATGCCATTCATTTCACCTTCAGAACTGGAATGATTGGTGTTTTGATTGGCGTTTTGTGGTGTGACAGACCTGCGGTACATATGCTCCCGTCACAAATCCTTTGGAAGGTGTCACAGGCTTCAGATTTGTGTGGATTCACTACCAGTATACTGTACAGTATTGCGGATAAGGTAGATCAGCGTGTACATGGTGTAGGTGCAGGTTTCTATTCAGTACAGGCCATGCAGAATTTCACTTCCTGTCAACTTATTGGGAACCAAGTTTTCAGCTGAGGTCTAGAGCGTGTGTACTCAAATGCACCATGGTCGTATATATGCAGCAGTGAAGTCTATAAATCTATCTAACTGTATTGCTTAAGATGACTTGGTGTTGGAGATGATGGGAGAATATCCCCTGTTGGTAGCTGGAGTGCTGCTAGAGAAATAAGAAGGAAGGATGATTTACATTACAGTACAGCTCCTAATACACAGTGCCTGAATGGCTCCAACATTGTCTTCAATAGCCGCAGCGGAAAACGTGGATGTGAAAGATGAATAGCGGCTGCAGCCGGTGAACGACAACAAAAGTGCTTCGCTATGACAGTCAAAAGGCGCAGACAATAAAACTTTCATAGAAGACAGTTGGATATGAAAGCCTGCCAATTATCCTTTCAGAATGTCCTGGCATAAAGTGCTGGCCCTCGCATTAGAGCGTTTCGTTGTTAGGATGGCTCTGTTTTAATTAAAGACCATTTTTAATATACATTTGAACCGTCCGAACAGGCGTTTATTTGCAGTCGGATCCAAATCAATTAATGGCAAATGTTCCTGTCGGCCATCCTCACGGACTACGCAAAGCCGGCGGGGGCAGGAGTTTCTATGGTTACCAGCATGCCATCGGAGTGAACATGCCTTGAAGTTGTGACCGTGATTACATTCGTCTTCCTGCCTGGAGGGTCCCTGCTTTACCGCGACACAGCAGCTTCCTTCGGTTTTACAGCATATGCTTTCTAAGGAAAAGGGGTAGAGGAGGCAAGCAGGGACCCCCCGGGAGCCAGTTATGGCCATGTCAAGAGTTTAACAGTGATATGACGGGCTTGGGGGAACGTGCCTAGCCGAGTGCATCATCCCTCCGCATAATAGTAGTTGATTCCTCTATCGCACCGTTCCAGGCTAAGTTGAAGCCCCAAGTGAGTCAGCGGGAACATGCTGCCGGCACGGCTGAGGAGACACCAAATCTGTTTGGACCCAGCAGAACAGCTGAGAAGCTAAATGTTTAGCCTGCTCTAAATGCAAAAGAGAACTAGAGGCAGCCAGTTTAAAGCCAGTGGGGAGAACATACGGGCAGTGTCGACACTAATACAGTATATAGCACTGACATAAGCATGTCGTACAGAGGTCACGGCAAATATCGTTCAGCAATGTAACAAATGTTATCACTGCTTATGTCACATGCTATTTTTTGCTATATGGATTATAGTTAGCTGCCCTGATATCAAACATTATGTCAGCTGTCATAACAAGTGCTGTTATTAGTACACATCCCTGTTTTATTACTGGATATAGACTGTGGTGACCGCTCTTAGCAGCATATGACATGTTTATGGCATGCTTATGTCAACGTTATGTAGTGTACAATGTTTCAAGCCAGTGTTCCAAGCAAGCTCTAGATGTAGCAGTCATGTAGCTTTATGAAGGCTTATACATAATGTTTCTGCTAATGTTTGAGCTGTATGATGCATGATGTATGATGCACTCAAACAGGGGGCAGTCGTGGGCTGGAGGTTAGGGAACCAGCCTTGTGACCGGAGGGTCGCCGGTTCGATTCCCTGAGCCTACAGTAACGACTGAGGTGCCCTTGAGCAAGGCACCTCACCCCCAACTGCTCCTCCGGGTAAGTGTGCTCACTGCCCCCTAGTGTGTGTGTTCACTAGTGAGTGTTTGTGGGTGTTTCACTTCACGGATGGGTTAAATGCGGAGACTAAATTTCCCCACTGTGGGATCAATAAGGGATTTAAATCTTTAAAAAAATCTAAATCTCTAAATAACACTGTACTTGAAACTATAACGTTGACATAAGCATGCCATAAAAATGTCATATGCTGCTAAGAGAAATTATCCATGACACCTGCCACGCTTGACAATTAAGATCGCTCAAGCCATGTGCTATTTTTTACGATACATTATTGTTAGCTTCCATTAAATGCTTATTACTATTACTTATTATGCTTATTACTGAATATATAATACAAATCTGGACAGGCAAAAAAGAAATCTGCCCTTTGGACAGAAAGAGCTTCGAGACTTTTTGTTTTTTTCTAATTTGTAATGCAAAATTACTGCAAAATCAACAAACAGCTGACTTTTATATAGGTCTGTGAGTTCTAATGAAGAGCTTATGTAGGTGTTATGGAGCTTTGTGAACACTTTGTGAACCTTACGGTACAGTGTCAAACATCTCAATGGTCTTAAGGAAACTCTGTGACGACTCAGCCATATTTACAGAATGCTGATACTATAAAAGTGCATTCAAATATGCAAACACTCCAAACTCATCACAGCTCCACTGCAAAACAAGCAACAAACACTGGGCATGAAGCAAGCCTCGGCTGGCTGGCTGCATGTGAGACTAGGTGGAGTTTATGCACATGTGATTTTAGCTCCAAATACGGCTTTAATCCTAAACATAATCATCGGACCTAACGTTCCATGCCTGGTTTGGTAAATTATAAATGTCCATTATTATAGTTTGTGTTTACAGTGCTTAGCAAAGTTACTGAAGATACTGGTTAAGTAACTCTGTTAGTTGTTAAGCAACACTATCTGACATCACTGTAAGAAAACCTCAGAACAAATCAGCAATGTGCTCCACCACTTCTCCTCAAAACGCAGAGCAGATGTCGGTGGAGTGTAGGTGGGGTTAAGCCGGGTATGAAAAGCAGAGGATGAAGCATCAGGAGCAGTGGACTGGCTGGCCACTAGGGGCAGCGTGTGGTCACAGTTGGAAGGAAGAAAGTGGAAAAGGGGAACTTGGAATCATGTGGTTTGCTGTGATTTAGGTGGAGGAGTTGGAGAAATCAATGCACAGTATAATAGGTCAAAGAAAGATTACATCAGGTTTATACTGTAATGCATGTTGTAATTGGGGATTATAATAATACCTAATAAAGTTTTACGATTTAGCCCGAATCATTTTCTTTACTGGCAAATATGGAAACAATGACATTTGTGTATTTGGTGTATTTGTAATAACTCGGAATTCTATGAAAAATGAGTTGCGGGGAAATGCTCATGATGCACTGAGAACATTGTGCAAACCATTGTCACTGCATAAAAAATAGGTCAGGGATTTGCACTTGTTTACTTTCGGAGAAAGACCAAGGCTTTAGAGATCCTGGAATTCCATGACATTTGAAGATCTACAGCTTTGGAATCACTACAGATGAGAGAAATCAAACAACAGGCTACTCAACATTCCATCTTTGTCATCTCTCTGGGATACAGAGACAAAAAAAAACCAAGGGGCTCCTCTTTGCCGTCTACCTTTTGACTGTGGACATATGGGACTGGTCTGCCATTACTGAGGCGTATCGTGGTGTACTCACCCTCACAGCTTCGTTTGTCTGCGGCCAGCTCATAGCCTGGGTCACAGGCACACTTGTAACTGCCTAGCGTGTTGACACAGCGTTGCTCACAGCGACCGTTGTCAGGCCTGGAACACTCGTCCATCTCTGCAAGAGCGAACATTGAGAGGCAGGTTGCAGCAGAGTGGCCAAAAGAAGACTTAGGGTCCATGTTGTGTGTGCGCAAAGGAAAGTCAGGCCATTTGCATGCAGAACTTCGAAACATGGAAAGGACACGACGGTCAAAAAACCTATTCACAACAGTCTACGTAGACTACATGGCATTCAGATCATCAGGCCTGTTAGAACGTGTATTGAGAAGCGAAAGGAGACGAACAAATCACAACGTACTGATCAAGACAACGAGGAAAAGTCGGAACTTGCCCGTTTCATTAGGCACCTCTAAAACCCAGAGTAAACTAACTTATGAAAACCCTAACCCCCCCAGACACAACAGACACGCTGTTATGTCTGCCGCTCTGATGTGGTCGGAATGCTCACCTTTGAAGAAATTAGCAGCAAAGCCGGCCTTGTTGACCGAGCCGTCGGACACAAACTTCATCCACAGCTGGTTCGAGCTGGTCTTGATGTCGTCAGGCTTGTCGTAGCCGCAGAAGCGGCCTAGCAGGGGACTATTCTCCGAGTTCCCGTCCCGAACTTCCAGATAGTCATAAGCACAGCTGTCGTGCCTCTCAATCTGCAGGAAGGGCACACATCATAAGGGGAATGTAATCAACTGATACGGCCGGATTACTGTCCTGTCTAACGTATGAGTGCTTGCTGTTCTTTATTGTAAATGCTACGCTAAAAGCCACGGAATCTCGGCAGCCTGTGCTCCTCTAGAGAGGATCATCCAGAGCTTTGTCTTTATTTGCACCAGCTGGTTGGAAGCAGCACCCGATCTAAAACGAACTCGGAGACAGTGTGCTGGAACGGAGTGCTGGAATCAGTGGAATGAAGAGAGGAGCAGAGCAGGAAGCAAAGGCAAAGCTAAGCTGAATATTCTGTAGATCCAAGTCGACAGTACAAACCAAATACAGAACGAATAAATAAGAGTGTGAACATACAGATCTACAGTACTGGCTTAGTGCTGGGTGATAGCAACTGTACTGGTATACCAGCATTTTCCAATTAGTAATGTATCCATTCATCTTCTAAGCTGCTTATCCTTCCGGTTCGCAGAGGGTGCTGGAGCCTATCCCGACAGTCACCAGGCAGGAAACACCCTGGACAGGCCGCCAGAGCATTTTCCGATTATCAGTTTATATATTTCACACTGCCTTAACGCATTTAATGAGCCCCTGCTTCCTGAGTAGCTAGAGAAGCTAACATTCAAGATGTTGTGTTATTGTAAACCTAAACCTGAAAGATATCAGCTTTCTATTTATCTCATTTGTATAAATTATTTCAAAACAATCTGAAGAACCGAGCATACATTCAGTATCGGCTATCCATCAAAAGTGATAAAGCTAAGACGCAACACTGGGTAACACTTCACAAAACAAAAAAAACGTCATAGAAGAAGCTATAAGCAGTTATATTAAAAGTTATCAGTCGTCAGGTGCTAGGTTTCGTCCATTTGGCATCGTGCTACTGGGGGCTCATGTAATAAGGGAATGTATAATAAGGTATATGAACTGATACTTGGTAAATACTGTTGGGTACTGTTTGGAATCAAGTCCTAATCTACATACTAGCCAAAGCATGTACACCAGTCTTTACCTCGAAGGACTGGAAGGTGAGGCCTACATGGTATCCCTGAGCAACAGTGATCTTCCATACACAGACTTTGTTGGGTCTGTAGTCGTCTGGGTAGTTTGGAGACTGGATCTGCCCATTATCCTTCTTCACTTCACCACCGCAGATTGCTAACAGGCAACACAAAAACAGGCATAAATTAAATTAACAAAAATACTTTGGATCATGTACAAAGGCTGTCACACATTTAATACACGACCTTTTCTTTAATATGTTAAATAAATAAATATAATGACAATGACAATAAACTCTAAACCAACCCCGCTGAAAATACCAGCACAGACCAGGAAGTATTCCATGCTGGATTAGGTCGATCTATTCTGATTTATGTATAACGGTCTGTTCCTTGTTTAGCTGGTGACCGCTTGGTGGCTGGACGTAGGCCATACCAGCATCCAAACAGAGCACATGCTAGTTCTGTTGGTGACCAGTATATAAACTTCCATTCCCGCTGACCAGCATAGCAGCATCTAATACACCACCCATGTGGGTTTTGCTGGAGACCAACACACTAACGTCCACTGAAGCTGACCAACATGGCAGCACCTAAAACACCACATACACTGGTTTCGCTGGGGACCAGCATATCAACTTCTATGTTGGAATATTAATTGGAAATATATTGCATATTTTTTTAGATATTAACTTTTGTGTGCATTTGCATACCTTCATAGACAGCAGAGAAGCCTTTCCCCACCCAGTTGCTGCTACTGCGGAACTCAATCCACAAACGGCTGTCTGTTGATATGATGGGCTCAGGAAGCTTATCTCCACAGAATCGACCTGAACGAGCAGACGACAGCAGATTAATTCTCTTACAAATGACCCACTTTGGAGTAATCTAGAGGGAACATTAGTCTGCATTTGTGGCCTGCGAATACACCCCGTTTTGTTCTATGTGATTATGACTGCCTGTGGAAAAAACATAGTCAATGAGGAGACAAAACAAACGAGCCTCAGCCACAGCAAAGGCCAAAAAACAGTCACTAAGGTAGGCTAGTTGGTCGTAGTAGCACCAGCTGGTGGTTAATGGTGTAAAATGTTTCCTAGTATCAGCGTACGCTGCCTTTAACAACTGCTTCTTTAAAATGCCTGGCAAATTCTCATGGCTGACCCCTGCAAACACTCAAAATGAGATGTCAGATTAACGTAATAGATTGCAGGCCTGTTGAAGACAGTAATAAATGATAAAAAGCTATTTGCCTGCCAGATAAGGACAGAGGTTAAGGGCTGTGCCCACTAGACCACTGATACAGAGCCAGCATTTGTCAACTAGAGGATATCTGATAAGGCTGTGATGAGATTGATCTGGGCCAGACCTTTCAGTGGAGCTTTCCTCCAGTATCCATCTCTGATCTCCACATGGTCGTACCAGCACAGATGGCTCCGATAGAGGTCCATAGACGTAAAGTTCAGGATGATCTAAATTGAAATCAAACACAAACGTAGGCAACTCGTATTCAATCACTTAACAGCTACAACTGGGGAAACCTGGGACACGGTGGGGCTGATGACTGCGGTCGATGACCTTAAAATGTTTGTGTATGTAATTTAGTGAAAGGACTATGCAATTTGGAGTTAGTGAAAGGCTGTCGGATTTTCCGCATGCTCTAATTACTTCGAGAGTTCTTTACCCGTCTTGTTAACCAAGAAAACCGGTCCAGGGTTCTGATATCATTATTGGCAGGATGTCACCCAGCAGAAGCTCATTAAAAGCCAACTCTTCGTGGAGCACCTAATTAGACAGATAAGTCAGTCCGTCTGGTATTTTCACCTTTTCGCCTGGCGTTACTGAGATTCTCCAGATACAGTGCATATACGCTGAGTAGCCATTAGGGAAGCCGGGGGAGGAGAAGTTACCACTGCTATCCTGTAGACTGTCTCCACATCCTATTAGAGAAAGAAAAAGAGAAGAGAGGAGAAAGAAAGAAAGAAAGAAAGAAAGAAAGAAAGAAAGAAAGAAAGAAAGAAGGTTCAAAGGTGGTTTACAATCAACACTGACATGAACACAAGACTGGACTACAGCGCAGCACATACACTGCGATCTAGATCAGAGAACCAAAACAGAACGGCTTGGCGGATATGAGGATAAGAGGATATTCTTTTCATGAGCAGGTTTAGTACGGAATGTTAAGAAACACATCTGCTCTCATAATTAAGGAGTACACTACACAGTACGGGACCATGTCACATTTTTGAACATCGCTACTCCAAAACATCCAGTGATCCAGGTAGTGATCCAGTGATCCATCCAGGACTGCACTGTCTTAAAGGAATAGTGAAAGAATACAGGCATGTTACTCCTGCATTACACGTAGTGGATTAGCCTCCTCAGTTTTCTATCTATTAACATTGTTCAAACACATCAGTGGTTCTTAATCCTGGACCTGGTAGACCCCCTGGGCAGACCCCCTGGGCAGACCCCCTGGACATTTTGGCGATTTCACCTCAGGAAGGGCTTGTTAAGAGCTTGTTAATATGTGGATTAGTTGGATCAGGTGTGTTGGGAGCAGGTCAAACACTATAATGGGCAGGGCTGGGGGTCCTCCAGAAGGGCTGGGAACCAGAGTGCCAAACCTGGTTAGTCGTTGGCCGGTCACTTTGGTACTAGGTGTCGTGCTGAATTTCGACCTGAATGTTTGAAGTTTTGTTCATTTAATAGGTCACGATTAGTCATACTTAAAATCGCATCGTCAAGAGACGGTTTGAGCGGACTGAGAAAAATTTTAGGGGTCTGCTTGACTATTAACTACAACTTGGGTATGTGGAAAACTATGTAAATGTACTTTTGGACAAAATGATTTCTATAACCCTTTAAAGTTCATCTCAACTTTTTGGTAGAGCACATTTGGTAAAGAACATACATTAACACAACCTGAGTGTGCCATCTCTACCAAACGGGTGAGTCTTTTAATAAATACACCTTTACTGCTCTCATCTATTGAGAAAGCAATCTACAAGTAATTCACTCCAGTCTTATGGACTATTTTTGGTGGAACTTTAGCATGTTATGGTTTCAGAGGTTTTGATGAACAGAAGTATGTAACTTTATACAACAAAAAGGAGTCTAATGAGGGTAAAAGGACTTTTGAAAAAACGTGTTACCAAATGGTCTTATTGTGTCTTTGCTAAGCTAAAGTTGATTACTTGCTTTGTTTACTGCTCGGCCATTACTGCTCAAAGCTATATATATATATAAAGTTTTTTTATTGAGTTAAATCAATGTTACATCACTTAAAGAGAGGGAATCATTAGAAAACTGTCTTTAGCATATATGTGAGACATACTCTTTCCAAACAACACACAGCAAGTAACAAAAGAAGGAATGAAATTGCATAGTCTTTAAATATAGAACCATGAAAGCTATAAATAAAACATCCCTAAGGAAAGGCACTGTACCGCACACAGTGTGCTGGAGAATAAAAAAAAAACACTGCTGGCCATCTGGAGGATACATCAATACGGCAATAGCAATCCAGCTTCATTATGATAGTTCTTCACAGATTAGCAACGACACCTCCATAGGAAAGTACACAGCGCTCCTTCAAACCAGTAGGAGGAACTGTTAAAGTTTACAGTAGGTCTGTGGAGGTCTTACTCGTAAAGCTCAGAGGCATCAAAGCGCACTTTTCATCCCAAAGCACCAATTATTACTTCAGTCCTGAGTAAAAGGTGCTCATAAAAGAAGCAGAAGAAACGTCGAAACTTCAGAGCGAGTCTATTTGGGACTGGAGCATTTATCATAACATCACCTAGCAGCTCGCTTTTCCTCCCTTACTGTCCCACTAGAGAGCTCATAAACGGGCCACGTTGCTCTGTTTACACTCATTACCTACGTGTTTTTGCAGCTGTATGAGAGCCAGGCTGCTAAGGGTCCGGGCCCACAAGGCCTATCGGAGAGGCCCGTGATGTTTAAAACCATTAACAAGCGGCCTGGCGAGCCACAGGGAGTGACTGATGCTGTGAGGAATGCTGTGCAAAATTTGGATCCGCCACGCTACAAGGGGAAGTTTTTTCCCCCCCTAACTTTTTTTTTTTTCGTTTCCACGGCTCGGTTTTCAGCATCACCCCCTCTTGCGCCACATCATCTGCTAGCACTGACTCCACGGAAACAAAGCCACGTGACGTGGGCTCCACCAATCCCCTCTAAATACGGGGGACCGTTTATAGCGCGAGCGAACGCCGGCACTGCAATTATTTGTTGGAATCGTTTTAAGTGGTTCGAGACCGCGAGCTCTTCCCAGGACAAGACATCTAGGAAAATTTACTGCCATCCAATTTAATCTCACAAATAATATTTGCACACTCATAACTGCCCTCTGAACAAAGCCGGCAGTTCCTATTGAGGCCACCGACTGATATATAACCCTCAAGTCTCCCATACTTGTCTCTCCGTCTGAATAATGAGCTGCTTGACTCTGGGGCGGTGTGTGTTAGGACGTCTCCGTAAAGTTTACACTGTAAATGTGTTGACCTCCTTGCTCTCGTTTGCATTACTATACCCCAGGGAGCAGCTGTTCTCTCATCTCTTTTTTTATCTGGGAAAAAGGAGGGATGACAAACTTCCTGTGCCTGGCCAATGTTTACTCGGCCTTCCCCATGCCTGGGAGCCAAGGCGACCGTCGCCAAGATACAGCACCACATCAATCGCGGATGCTCGGCTATTTCCAGACGGCGTACGCTGCATCTGGGAAACCTCGGCGAAGGTTTTTCTTCCGCATCAGAAGCTGCGGCATGTTGCGTTGTCCAGTCAGTGTGTGCTCCAGGCAAATGAGCTGAAGAAACACTCGCCAGTGGTAGATGGTGCACCGTTCTTGTAAAGTTTGCGCGACAGTGGCATTCCGGCTTTTGACAAGTAATTGACAGCCTAGCATGATGATGTCCCGAGACGGTTATAAAGTTTGCAGGGCCATGCTAGAAAACACTTTCAAAGACCTGTGACTTTCTCAAACACTCATCGTCAAAAGAATAGCTGCAGCCAGAGGGAATCAACCAACGGGAATGAAACTTGGTGGGTAGGTCTGACATCATGAGACATGCAAATGATTCCAGTTTCATGCTCGCCCGTTCAGGTGACGTAGGCAAGGACTGGCCTTATCGCTGAACCTGACTCACTCAACAGTTACGACTGTGGACATTCAGCAAGCAGTGACGCCCTCCATGCGTCATCCTGCTTGTGCCAGCACCATTGGCAGGTGGCTGTACGATGCAGGACTACATGCACACGGACGGGTACAACAACTGTCCTTAACACCACATCAACATCGCCAAAGACTGCACCACCATTGGAACTGCTTGAGAATATTCAAACAGCATAGGATGGATTATCACAGGATACCATTAGAAACCCCTACAGCTCCATGCCAAGACGTCTGGGATGGTGTGTTGGCAAAGATGGCGGCCGGACGCCACTTTGAGAGAAACTACTTCTGTATGTGTAGCTTAACAAATATTACCCATATCAGTCTAAATGTATCACCAGTTATTGATCCTGGTGACCTTTATCTTCCTTCCCAACAGCACTGCAATCCCACACTTCCCTCTGGGTGGAGCTGTTCTTTTGATGATGAGTGTAAATCCCTATGAACAATCCATTACCCATTTGTTTCGTTACATCTAAACACAAGTTTATATTACTGTTCTTACTTGGACACTTGTAAAGTTTGCGTGCCTGTGCGATGTCTCCTTTGCTCAGCCTTGTCCTCTGGCCGATGGGTGGACGGACTCCATTTATGTCATACCGTGGTAGAATCGTGTCCAGGAATATCCCTCTGCAAATCAAACAAGAGGAAAACCAAACATAAACATAACTCCAACCGTAACCCGATCCCTCGGTATGGCAGAGCCACTGTTCCACATGTTATACATCCCAAACCTCTGCATGGTTCTCCCTCATTCTCTCCTCAAAGCCCTTATGTCTTTTGTACCTTCTCAGACACTGGATGGTGGCTCACAAAGAAAATCTAATCTTGAATCCAAACATGATCCCAGAGGCCCGGTCTCTCAAACAAGTCCGACTAATGGAGCATTTGCAGAGAAGTTGGCTAAAATTGGAAATACATGTCACCCAAGTTTGAGCTGTTATGTGTTTGTAGCCAGTGCAACAACGCAATAGTTCACACCAGCATTCAATTCACCAATTCACCAGGCTTTGCAGTGACATCATGGATCCATTGCTCATGTGACAAACTGACCATGTGATAAAGAGGGAGTTTTGACTTTACGAGGTTATGAGACCTTTTTGAAGTCCCCCTTAAATAATACACAAACTAAGAACTGTTATGATGCCAATTGCTAACAAAGCCCCTTTAGCTCCAGCGAAAGAACACAGGCACAGAAGTGTTCAGAGGATGGCAGACTTGAATGCACTGGGTGGCACATTCACTTGTTTAAGACTGACACTTCGCCGACTGGGACTGAAGCCAAGTCCCGTTGTCTGCGGACACTCAAAAGTTTTACAGGCCGTGGATTCACTGCCGGTTGAACTGAAGAGCACTGAGGGTGGGAGATATAGGAAAGTACTGGGGACATCATTGAGAGGACCTGTGCGAGTGGAATACTGTATCCTCAGGTCTTTCAGATCCTCAGGTCCTTCAGAACCTCAGATCCTCAGGTCCTTCAGAACCTCAGATCCTCAGGTCCTTCAGAACCTCAGATCCTCAGGTCCTTCAGAACCTCAGATCCTCAGGTCCTGCAGAACCTCAGATCCCCAGGTCCTTCAGAACCTCATATCCCCAGGTCCTTCAGAACCTCATATCCCCAGGTCCTTCAGAACCTCAGATCCCCAGGTCCTGCAGAACCTCAGATCCTCAGTTCCTTCAGAACCTGAGATCCTCAGGTCTTTCAGATCCTCAGGTCCTTCAGAACCTCAGATCCCCAAGGTCCTTCAGAACCTCAGATCCCCAGTTCCTTCAGAACCTCAGATCCTCAGGTCCTTCAGAACCTCAGATCCTCAGTTCCCTCAGAACCTCAGATCCCCAGGTCTTTCTGAACCTCAGATCCCCAGGTCCTTCAGAACCTCAGATCCTCAGGTCCTTCAGAACCTCAGATCCTCAGTTTCTTCAGAACCTCAGACCCTCAGTTTCCTTCAGAACCTCAGATCCTCAGGTCCTTCAGAACCTCAGATCCTTCCGAACCTCAGACCCTCAGTTCCTTCAGAGCCTCAGATCCCCAGGTCCTTCAGAACCTTAGACCCTCAGGTCTTTCAGAACCTCAGATCCTCAGATTCAAATTGCCGCTACTTTGAAACTTGGGAGTAGCCAAGCTGAGCATAGAGGCGTTGTGAAATTCAGAAGATCATGACATGGAACACCTGCATTCCCTGAAACCGTGTCCTTGATGACCAAGTTCAGGCTACAGCTAATGGTGGGATGCTCGTAAACCTGGTAAAAATAAAGGACAAATAAGAACACGAGTGCGTCAGCAGTCCCCAGACTCCTTCCATGTTATTGTAACTATGATCCGAGCGTCACTCCCATCCTGCTTCAGGTCAGCTGTAAGGCTCGAGGAATGTCCCTTAGGACAGGATCTATACCCGGGGCGCACTGTAAGAGAAGAGACACGCCAGGATCCCTAACGTTTCAGGCATCTTTCCACTCCACGTTCACCAAAGCTTCTCACGTGACATCACTGGCCATGTTGGTCTCCTGGGCTCTGACTGACTTCCTGAGGGGGCAATCATAAATTTGAAGTGTGGAGCGAATTACAGAAAGCAGAAGTTTCCCCCACTGCTTAAAAACCCACCGGGGTGTTGTGCAAAAGCCAGAGCGGAGAAGTCCACGCGAACGGCCAGCGCGTGAGGGCCTGGCACGGGGAAGAGAAAGCATTTGTACAGTACAAGGGGATGATTCAGTATCAAAAACCTGTCCCTTTCTCACCCTCCAGTTCTCACTTTGACACTTTCTGCTAGTTTATCGTCCTGCTTTTCTCTGTATGGTCGCTGGCAAAGGCCTGCTCATTTGTCAGTTCCCATGGGAACCATGCTATCAACAGCAGGCATGCTCAAACAGGCGGGCTGAGCTAACCGTTGGAGCTAAAGCAAAAGCTTCAAAGTTTAAGCTAGCCTGTAGAACAGAGACAGACGTTGCTTTAAGCCGAGGTAACATTTGCATGAAGCATTCTACCAGATGCCCCAGCCGGTCAGTACCAGAACAGGATCTGAACGGTTCAGTTGAGGCTAACGACTTAGCTGTAAAGGCTGTTGATAGAGCTATGCCATTCGGGGCTTGCTAAACCAGCAAGCAAACCTAGACGGCTGTTTTTTTTTAGCTTGCCTAGCCTGTTGGTACGTTTCCAGGCCCACTCAAAGCCTGGCGCTAGTTGTGTGGCTGAACATTAGCGCTCTAGCTGGTGTCAGCGCACACAAAGGACGAGCTGGTAGCTCTTTATTTGCTTTGGCCCAGTTCCATATGTACCAGTCCCGGGAATAAAAGTATCCCCGAGGAGAGAGGGAAGGATGGGGGGCAAGAGGCAGCTGAGGGGATCAGAAAACATGCCCCAGGCAAACACCCAAGAGCTCCAACCCCGTTGCCTGAAGGAAAGGTTGAGAACCTGAGGCCATGCCATCAAATCCTCCACAACACAGGCACGGGTAAATGGCCCAGCTTCCCACGGAGATTTACAGTACGAGTACTCTCCAAACACAGGAGTGCATGATGGGAAAAATCGGAGAGCCCTGTTGACACTCCAAGAGAAAGTCCAGGAGCCAATAGGAACTCGGGGAGGAAGATCAGACACCTTGCATTGACTTGAGAAAAGCTAACAGAGTCAGTCGTGTTAGAGTACTGAGGTTAAAGGCTCTTGTTGCGGGATCTCAATTCCGAATGAAAAAGAAGGCAAGGATTTCTGCGAGAACTTCAAAGGTCAGAAAGGTGCAACAAGCAGAGACGTTATTGATTTAACATTTACGGCAAGACAGGTTTTCATAAAGACGGAGCTTCTGCTCTGGGATGAGTCTGCTCCTTTCATCATCCAGTTGCTATACTTACAGGGGTTGGACAATGAAACTGAAACACCTGGTTTTAGACCACAATCATTTATTAGTATGGTGTAGGGCCTCCTTTTGCGGCCAATACAGCGTCAGTTGGGCAGCCGTGGATTTATGTTTTTTGGATACAATCCGGGTTAGCACCCGAACATCCCTTTCAGACAGCTTCCTCTTGCGTCCACAGTTAATCCTGTTGGATGTGGTTCGTCCTTCTTGGTGGTATGCTGACATTACCCTGGATACCGTGGCTCTTGATACATCACAAAGACTTGCTGTCTTGGTCACAGATGCGCCAGCAAGACGTGCACCAACAATCTGTCCTCTTTTGAACTCTGGTATGTCTCCCATAATGCTGTGTGCATTGCAGTATTTTGAGCAGAACTGTGCTCTTACCTGCTAACTGAACCTTCACACTCTGCTCTTACTGGTGCAATGTGCAGTTAATGAAGATTGGCCACCAGGCTGGTCCAATTTAGCCATGAGACCTCCCACACTAAAATGACAGGTGTTTCAGTTTCATTGTCCAACCCCTGTAGTTCAGGGTTCTCAAAAAACTTCCAGAAGGCAGCTTGAAGACAATCAGAGAGGTAGTGCAGGAGCACTGCTGTTTGAACTCCACGATATGCCATCAACAAAAGCACTGGTCCCCAACCTACATTCCCACACTGGCTCTAACTAATCTGGTTTTTCCCAGGGCTTTGAAAAGCTAGTTGTAATTTTGGGATTGTGGATTGGTTGCAAATTAGGAACACAGATCTCCATAAAAGCAGGATGAAGGTAACGGAATGATTAAGCTCTATATGACCGTTATGTAATATGTGAATTAATACATTCCTCATTAAAAAAATAAAACAGCTGCACCCAGAAGGACATGTGGGATAGCAGTGCTGTTGGGAAGGAAGATAAAGGTGACCAGGATCAATAACTGATGATACATTTAGACTGTTATGGGGAATATTTATTGAGCTACACCTACAGAAGTCTCTCAGTATGGCGTCAGGCCACCATGTTTGCTAATGCTACATGCCAGACGTCTCGTCATGGAGTTGTAGAGGTTTCTAAAGGTGTCCTGCAATATTCGACCACTGAGGATAACTCGCTGCCATTCTGAGTCACTCCATGACGGTCACCATCTTTGGCAGCGTTGAGGTGGTGTTAAGGGCGGTCATCAGCATGTATGTAGTTCTGCACGTGCAGCCATCTGGTGCTGCCACTAACATCATGATTCATGGAGGGCATCACTGAATCGTGGCCGATAAGGCCCGTCCTTGCTTACCTCACACATGCAGCCCAGCATGAAACTAGAACCATTTGCACGTCTCACAACGTCAATCCTGCCCACCGAGTTTAATTCCTGGGTGCAGCTGTTTGTGCCACTGTTCTTTTGATGATGAACATATATCGTCGCTGTCCAAAGACAAACAAGTATCTCCAAAATGCAACTTTACAGGAGAGGCCAAAAACCTAATTCGATTTTAATGTAAGTCAATGGAACCAGACGTCCTTCCGAGCACTCCTGGGCCATTTCGGTTGATCCATTCATCATGCAAATCTCACAGTGTGTAAACGGCAGCGGCTGTTTTCAAATGATGCATAAAAGTCAAAATGGACAAAAATGGAGATACATGTTTTTCATTGGACAGCGACGATATAGAGGTCACAGATTTCTTCAAACCAGGCGTTCAAAAATTTCTCCCTCTTCACAGAACCTCTCCAGTTTACTACTAAATATTTCGGCAACTGCCCAGGGACAGAGCGAATGGGAGACAGAGCGAGAAAGGGCTAAAAAAATAAGAACAAAAGAAGAGGAAACAGCTGGTTCTCATATAGAGGCAATGTAGGAATGATCCCGGTCTTAACCCCCCCCAACCCCACCCCCGCTCTCCCATTGCAGTCCTTGTTTGCGTGTGCCTCGGCTCACGTTACCCTCACTTTAGGGGAACTTTGCGTCCAAGCTGTCAAAATCGCTCACGAACAGTGCAGTGGAATGGGAATAACACTTTTCTATCCCATCCACGAAAAAATTCCCTTCCGTTCAGCTTAGCTCATGCCCAAACAGGGGGAACGAAATACCAGCTTCTGCTCAGCAGGTCGAGGTATCTGAAGGTCAGGACGATCCTCTTCCACCTATGTGCGATTATCTGGTTCATTGCGGATCCAAGGCTCTTTAATGTAAGCTCTCTAGCATTAGCACACACAGCACCTCTCCTAAAGGCCTCGAAAGGCTTCACCGTATTTGGGGAAAAGTTGGCCCCAGGCTGTCAAAAACATTCAAGAAGAGTCAGGATACATACACACGGAATGGGAATCACATTCTTCCAACCCGTCCACTGAAATCCCCAGAAAACTCTCCCTGGATTCCCTTTCAGTCGCTCATCCGAACAGAGAGAGTAAAGGAAGATTCAGGGAGGGTCCGGGTGATCCTTCTCCTCCACATGCGTGTCATTATCTGGTTCAGTGCGGATCCAGGGATATCGCTTGTGCAAGCCG
>JAMWET010003864.1:360000-375000 GCA_024036415.1 Prochilodus magdalenae
CACACACACTAACACGCACACTCACTCACACACGCACACTAACACTCACACGCACACTAACATGCACACTCACTCACACACACACACTAACATGCACACTCACTCACACACACAATAACACGTACACTCACTCACACACACACACTAACACGCACCACTCACACACACACACACTAACACGCACACTCACTCACACACACTAACACGCACACACTCACTCACTCCACCATAACTAACACACACACTCACACACACTAACACGCACACACTAACATGCACACTCACTCACACACACATACACTACGCGCACAACACACTCACTCACACACACACTCACACTCTCACTCACTCACACACACACACTAACACGCACACTCACTCACACACACACACACTAACACGCACACTCACTCACACACACTAACACGCACACTCACTCACTCATACACTAACACGCACACTCACACACACTAACACGCACACTAACATGCACACTCACTCACTCACATACACTAACGCGCACACTCACTCACACACACACTAACACGCACACTCACTCACACACACACACTAACACGCACACTCACTCACACACACACACACACACACTAACACGCACACTCACTCACACACACACTAACACGCACACACACACTAACACGCACTCACTCACACACACACACTAACACGCACACTCACTCACACACACACTAACACTCACACTCACAACTGCACACACACAAACACGCACACTCACTCACACACACTAACACGCACACCAACATGCACACTCACTCACTCATACACTAACACGCACACTCACACACACTAACATGCACACTAACATGCACACTCACTCACTCACATACACTAACGCGCACACTCACACACTAACACACACACTCACTCACACACACACTAACACGCACACTCACTCACACACACACTAACACGCACACTCACTCACACACACACTAACACGCACACTAACACGAACACTCACTAACACGCACACTAACACGAACACTCACTCACACAAACACGCACACTCACTCACACACACACTAACACGCACACACACACACACTAACACGCACACTCACTCACACACACTAACACGCACACTCACTCACACACACACACACACCAACACGCACAATAACACTCACACCAACATGCACACACACAGACACACACACAATCACACACGCACACTCACACCAACACGCACACACACAGACACACACTAACATGCACACTCACTCACACCCACACACTAACACACACACAAACATGCACACTCACTCACACGCACACAATAACACGCACACTCACTCACACACACACTAACACACACACCAACATGCACACTCACTCACGCACACTAACACGCACACTCACTCACTCACAACACGCACTTGCACCAACACGCACACTCACTCACACACACACTAACGCACACCAACATGCACACTCACTCACACACACTAACACGCACACTCACTCACACCAACACGCACTCGCACCGACACGCACACTAACTCGCACCGACACGCACACTAACTCGCACCGACACGCACACTAACTCGCACCGACACGCACACTCACTCACACCAACACGCACAATCACTCACACCAACACGCACACTCACACACACTAACACCAACACGCACTCACACTAACATGCACACTCACTCACATTAACACGCACGCACTCTAACACACACTCACACGCACTCATGCATGCTTACGCACGCACACTCACACCCACACACACACACTCACACACACAGTGCTGACCAACATATCTATACACACACATAACCACACACTTCAACACACACGGTGCTTAGCCTGATCTTCAGTGAGAACCCTGAGAGGTACAATAGCTTCACTGTGAAAGCTCAGCAGGAAAATGTAAGGAGAGAAAGACGGCAGGATAGGGGTGTTAGCCCGGGAGATTCGCTGAGGCAGCGTTTAAAAGGTCACCCTGAGGGAACAGACAAGACGATAGAAACTATAAGGGAGTGACAATAAGGGAGTTGATACAGCGTCTGTCTGTGAGTATGAGATTATGGTGTATCTAAGAAAGCAACTCGGAGAGGGAGCCCAGCATGATGGCGTGGACCAGTGCAGTGTGTCTGAAAGGAGCAAAAGCAGGTAAATGGAATGTCCTCATCAACATTCAGACCAGCAGCACCCAGGGATAAAGACAGCTCAGTGAGGAATCTGCAGTGGTGTCCAAGCAATAGCACGAGGAGGCTGAATCCCATTCCACTGCAACCGCATCCATAAGTAGTCACCTGTGAGGGAAACACGCCTACCAGCGAGTATCACTGAGATCCAGTTTGGCCACTGCTGCACCAAACAATCGCACAGTAGGGTCAGATTCGGTGGATGCCTTCCCTGGCACAATGCCGAGGAGAGTTTCCTGTACACTGGGACTTTAGCCACGGCTGGTAGACCAGTATGACCGTACGCTTCCATACACCTGCAGATTCCACTACTTCCTTCACACTATGGTCTTTGGCCACGCCCACACGCAGTCACTCCTTTTAGCCAATCATTAACATCTGCTCCGGAGCCATTTACCACACATGGAACGAGACATTCCCTGCACTGTATCCCGTCACTCACACCCCGCAGGTATTTATAGCCCCATTATCTTTGTGCAGCGCCATCTGCAGGACCCTGAAGTTACTACCATGTTATACATGCAAGGTTTGTCTGTGGAGATTATATAGGTGTACTACTTAGATGGCTGCCCATCTGTTCCTGCACAATTCATCAGCCCCTCTCTGCTCCACTCATCACTGGTCACTTTCTGACCACAGGACTGCTGTTATTTGGGTGGTGGCCCATTCTGAGCACAGCGGTGACACAGACACAGTGGAGGTTGTGGTTCTGATATAAGCGTGTCACATGCAGCAGTTTAAGCTGGAGAACACGAAAAGAAGTTATGCACGAACAGCAAGGGGCAAGACTCCAGCTATTCAGAACAGTGGGCATTTACACGCAGGTGTTGAAAAATGTCATTTTAATATCCTACTTCACTTTTGACCCCAATCGGCCAAAGTAGGTCAGGAAAAAAAGCGACTAGACGCTAAAGTCTCTTACCTGGAAAACGTATTTCTGGCGTAGTGCATGATGCTGTCAAAGTCGTAGACTTCCCCAAGAGAGTCCACTTCGCCAGGCTCCATCTTCAAGAAGTTGTACTCCTGTCCTATGTGGTGAAATCAAAGCGACGCTGCATGAGGCCTTGTGGTCATGGGTGGATTCTTACTCCAACTACTGTAGTGATCATTCATTTTAATACAATTAACAGCATTAACAGAGAAAAGCAATCATGTGAAAGTAGCCATGAAAAAAAGTGGGTCATTATATAGAGTTAAGTTAATATGTGCCTTACAGATAAACTAAATAGGACAACCAATAACTTACAAAGCTTAAAAGCTAGCTCGTATTTACCAAAACAGCTAACACAAAGACTTACACAGAACAATAATTAACAGCTTTACATTTACTAAAATAATGTGGCGCTAGTTTCTATGCTAGAAGACACAGTCAGGAATAATTAGCTAGAAGACATAGCTAGGAATAATTAGCTAGAAGACGTGGCTAGGAATAATTAGATAGAAGACATAGCTAGGAATAATTAGCTAGAAGACGTAGCTAGGAATAACTAGCTAGAAGACATAGCCAGGAATAATTAGCTAGAAGACATAGCTAGGAATAATTAGCTAGAAGACGTGGCTAGGAATAATTAGATAGAAGACATAGCTAGGAATAATTAGCTAGAAGACGTAGCTAGGAATAATTAGCTAGAAGACGTAGCTAGGAATAATTAGCTAGAAGACGTAGCTAGGAATAATTAGCTAGAAGACATAGCTAGGAATAATTAGCTAGAAAACATAGCTAGGACTAATTAGCTAGAAGACATAGCTAGGAATAATTAGCTAGAAGACATAGCTAGGAATAATTAGCTAGAAGACATAGCTAGGAATAATTAGCTAGAAGACACAGCCAGGAATAATTAGCTAGAAGACATAGCTAGGAATAATTAGCTAGAAGACGTAGCTAAGAATAATTCGCTAGAAGACATAGCTAGGAATAATTAGCTAGAAGACATAGCTAGGACTAATTAGCTAGAAGACGCAGCTAGGAATAATTAGCTAGAAGACATAGCTAGGAATAATTAGCTAGAAGACATAACTAGGAATAATTAGCTAGAAGACGTAGCTAGGAATAATTGGCTAGAAGACATAGCTAGGAATAATTAGCTAGAAGACGTGGCTAGGAATAATTAGCTAGAAGACATAGCTAGGAATAATTAGCTAGAAGACATAGCTAGGAATAATTAGCTAGAAGACATAGCTAGGAATAATTAGCTAGAAGACGTGGCTAGGAATAATTAGCTAGAAGATGCAGCTAGGAATAATTAGCTAGAAGACAGCTAGGAATAATTAGCTAGAAGACGTAGCTAGGAATAATTAGCTAGAAGACGTAGCTAGGAATAATTAGCTAGAAGACGTAGCTAGGAATAATTAGCTAGAAGACGTAGCTAGGAATAATTAGCTAGAAGACGTAGCTAGGAATAATTAGCTAGAAGACATAGCTAGGAATAATTAGCTAGAAGACGTAGCTAGGAATTATTAGCTAGAAGACATAGCTAGGAATAATTAGCTAGAAGACGAAGCTAGGAATTATTAGCTAGAAGACGTAGCTAGGAATAATTAGCTAGAAATAGATAGACAGCCAGCTAGTTTCTCTCTGAGGTTGGGGAAATCTTTTTAGTCTTAATAACATTTAATAACATGTACACAAAAAAAATCTCTAAAATGATCATAATATTTAAAAACGTACCCAGTAGCTTAGCATTACTTTTAAAGTAACTTAACCTTTTTAATTAGCTAGAAGACATAGCTAGGAATAATTAGCTAGAAGACGTAGCTAGGAATAATTAGATAGAAGACATAGCTAGGAATAATTAGCTAGAAGACGTAGCTAGGAATAATTAGCTAGAAGACATAGCTAGGAATAATTAGCTAGAAGACGAAGCTAGGAATAATTAGCTAGAAGACGTAGCTAGGAATTATTAGCTAGAAGACATAGCTAGGAATAATTAGCTAGAAGACGAAGCTAGGAATAATTAGCTAGAAGACATAGCTAGAAATAATTAGCTAGAAGACGTAGCTAGGAATAATTAGATAGAAGACATAGCTAGGAATAATTAGCTAGAAGACATAGCTAGGAATAATTAGCTAGAAGACGAAGCTAGGAATAATTAGCTAGAAGACGTAGCTAGGAATTATTAGCTAGAAGACATAGCTAGGAATAATTAGCTAGAAGACGTAGCTAGGAATAATTAGCTAGAAGACATAGCTAGGAATAATTAGCTAGAAGACGTAGCTAGGAATAATTAGATAGAAGACATAGCTAGGAATAATTAGCTAGAAGACGTAGCTAGGAATAATTAGATAGAAGACATAGCTAGGAATAATTAGCTAGAAGACGAAGCTAGGAATAATTAGCTAGAAGACGTAGCTAGGAATTATTAGCTAGAAGACATAGCTAGGAATAATTAGCTAGAAGACGAAGCTAGGAATAATTAGCTAGAAGACATAGCTAGGAATAATTAGCTAGAAGACGTAGCTAGGAATAATTCGCTAGAAGACGAAGCTAGGAATAATTAGCTAGAAGACGAAGCTAGGAATAATTAGCTAGAAGACGTAGCTAGGAATAATTAGCTAGAAGACGTAGCTAGGAATAATTAGCTAGAAGACATAGCTAGGAATAATTAGCTAGAAGACGTAGCTAGGAATAATTAGCTAGAAGACGTAGCTAGGAATAATTAGCTAGAAGACGTAGCTAGGAATAATTAGCTAGAAGACGTAGCTAGGAATAATTAGCTAGAAGACATAGCTAGGAATAATTAGCTAGAAGACGTAGCTAGGAATTATTAGCTAGAAGACATAGCTAGGAATAATTAGCTAGAAGACGAAGCTAGGAATAATTAGCTAGAAGACGTAGCTAGGAATAATTAGCTAGAAATAGATAGACAGCCAGCTAGTTTCTCTCTGAGGTTGGGGAAATCTTTTTAGTCTTAATAACATTTAATAACATGTACACAAAAAAATCTCTAAAATGATCATAATATTTAAAAACGTACCCAGTAGCTTAGCATTACTTTTAAAGTAACTTAACCTTTTTACATTAGCTGGCTAAATAAGCTAACATAGACAAAACACAACAAAGTTGGGTACTTGAATTAGCTAGGATTAGCCAGCCATTTCTTTTTGAGGCTCTGTGTACAAAAAGTGATTTTTCACCCTGAAAGCTTTATCAAAAATGTACAACAACAACATGAAAATTAATAGCAACAAGAACAAAAAAATAAAATCTCAAACCTACTATGTTAATAATTATAGCTAATTTACTCCAGAAACTACACATTAGCTTTAGCCTGAAAGCCAGACTACATTGGCTAAATCAGCTAGCCAACTCAGACACTCATCTAAACATTCTCTAAAAAGCTGTTGTTCCTGTTGTTTCTTTCTTCCTTTCATGTTTTCGCTTTCTCTGTAAGGTTAATTAAATGGTAAATAAACATAAAGTAAACACTTTGTTGGATTTAAACCCAATTAAAACATTTTACAATGAGCACTAGCACTGGAATTGGTTAGCCAGGCAGCTAATTCATTTCTGAGATTGGACGTTTGTGTTAATAAAAGCAGATTTTAATAAGAATTAAAGTAGATAGGATGAATACTTATGCCTTAAGGCCTTAAAAATAACTGTAACATAACTCCTAGAAAAAAATTACAGAATTACTATATCGTGCATATCACCACATTTTCCACCCGCATGCCATTTTACAGCTTCTAAAGCCACAGCCACAGCTGCGTCAAAGTCAAGACGACTGGGCCTATAATGATCTATGGGTTCCTCAGTGACATCAATGTCAAATCCTCCGTCTAATTCTCCAGTTTAGTGGGTTTTTGAATGGAGCACCCAGTATCAGTGGTCAGATGTTCATAAAGCTAACCCCATATGGACCCCCACAGACACTGGACATCGTAAACGGCATCGCCAACTCCTACATCTGCAGGATAACTTGGCATGCGTAATCTCGAACGTGCTTGTCCCAATCCCAAAATTACACTGGAGGCTTTTAGCCACGCTGCTTCCATGAGTCACACATCCATAGAAAATGAATGCAGGTCACACCTACGAATTACGCTGAGAAACATTTGGCACAAAGTGGCAGCCAAGTATTCATGAATGAGATGTTGTCGAGCTGTTACTCAACCACATAATCATGAGTAGTAGGTTATTAGGCCAAGGCAGGTAGGCTCCACCATTAGAACACAGATTTTGGCCCATCTTCTTAAACACTGGGATTAAAGCCGACTGAGAAACAGGCAGACGGATGAATTTGTCTTGGTGGCTTTTGCCAAGGGCGTGTCTTGTACAGGTAGCCATGTTACTCCAGCTGGTGAAAAGTTCACTGAGCGTCAGCACTACGTTGTCTTATCGTACTGAGAGCAGGTGATGTGCTCTTGTTTGGTTCCTGCTCCCTGAACGTTCCTAATAGGCCCAGTACACTGTATTCATTGTGTGGATATATGGGCTTAATGTACCCAAGCGTACATCATGATTCATAAGCTCTGTTTATCTTTCTCTGAATTAAACGAGCTTTAAGGTTAATGTATGCTAACGATCTGCGTTCTGTGCCTCCCAGGTGGAGAATGAAATGGTAAGTTCATACTGAAATCCCCAGGAACGCCAGGAAAAATAAACTTTAGCCATTCCTCTTGGAAATCTGGATCCTTTGGAAGGCTGCAGTGATCCATTGGCTCCCCAAAGGCCACAGCTGATCTGGTTACCTCCACTATAGCAGCACTCAATGCATATTTACCACACACGGCAGTGTGCCTGGAATTATAAGCTCATAGCTGTGACATCACAACCATGATGAATTCCAAATGAGGCTTCCCATATACAGACTGTACCCTGAAGTGGTCCTGTAAGATAGCATAAGCCAGCACTATTGGGTGACCGTTTGCATGGTATGTGTACAGTACGTTATTGGGCGTCCTACCTGGCTGGATGTTGTCGCGTATGATGCTGACATGCTCGTCTCGATCGGGCCGTGTATGCTCGTGCCAGAATCCAATCACATGGCCGAGCTCGTGCACCACGATTCCAAACTTATCACAGTTTTTTCCAATGGATATGGCCTGGGGGCCCCCGCCCCTGCGGCCCACGTACGAACAACACCTAGGAGGAGAGTCACATCGTTAGAATTCACCACCATCACCGTGTGTCCTACCCCGCAGACAGAGAACTTGGCAGGTCAGCCGCTGATTATATAAACTAGGGTTTGACCCCACTGAAGTTTCTCTTTTCCGTGTTATTTACTTGATTGATCCTACAAGGGAAAATCTGTCATTCTGCTGCCAAACTAGGTTCAATCTGGGAGCAGCACGGTGGTGCCCAGTGACCAGCACCACACGGGATAATGCGCCTTGCCCAAGGGCACAATCAAGAACACTTGGGACTGGGATTTGAGACCATGACCTTCCGGTTGCTAGCTTATCTGTTACATCACAAGGCTACTAGCCACCTCTAGCAAAAATCTTACCTTGGGAATAATGCCTCAGCTCACATAATTCTTTCCCCTCGCTGATGGTTAGCGGTTATTATATTTCATGTTGCACGTAATTGTAAATTCTGCTTCTGTTTATGTCTGTGTTGTGCTTGTTTTGCTATCCACCACCTGAGGATGGATTTCCCGTTTGAGTCTTGGTTCCTCTCTAGATTTCCCCCTCCTGCTCTAAGGGAGTTTTTCCTGGCCACAGTCGGCCTTGGCTTGGTCAGCGGGTGCTTGGACCCGGATTCTCTGTAAGCTGCCTCGTGTCAACATCTGTTGTAAAAGGCTCTATATAAATAAACCTGACTGACTTGACCCTCGCCGTTCTACGGTTGCAGGATGGGAACCGGCCAATATTAGATTTGGCTTGAATTTGCTTAATACATAAATTAAATTGGCACACTGTCAATTTATGACACTGATCTTGGCCCAAACTGTTTTGCTATCTTATAATGCAAATACTGTGAGTTGGGTAAGCACACTTGCCCAATATTTCGAAAGCTGATGCTACATTAATATACAAATTGAAAATGTCAGTTTGGCTCAGCACTAGCAAACACTGTTCTTTACCCTGGGGACTTTGGCATACAGCAGGGGCTGAAAACTTCAGCTAACGTGTTTCATATGTTCACTTAGCCCACACAGTTTGAGCTTTGGGTTGAAACAGCGACAAGTCAGCCAAGTGGAAACTCACTGGCTTTTAAACCTTCCAGGTGTTCAAACCACATCCACAGTAGTCTGGGAAAGACGGCTCATAAATCAGCCTCCTCTTCATATAACACCTGGAGGACGAGTGTCATGAGCATGAAGCTAAGCGTATAGGACACTTGGGCTCAGCTGCTCTATGCAAAGCTGTTCATGGCATCGTACGGAAGTGTAGACACAGTGGAACCCTCATAGGGTTGTGTCCCCACACTTTTGATGATCAGGCTATGGATTCTGGTGTGCGGTTCTAGACTGTAGTCTAGCCATCATGAGTGAAGCAAGCTTGCCAGTGTATTGCACTCTGACTGTGTTTTGTTCAGAGCGCACACTTTGCAATGTTCAGCAAAAGAAGAGGATCTGCCAACCCAGCATAAACACACACAAACACACACACACTCTCCAACACACACACACACACATTCTCCAACACACACACACACACACACACACACTCTCCGACACACACACACACACACACTCTCCAACACACACACACACACACACACACACACACACACACACACTCTCCAACACACACACACACACACACACACACACACACTCTCCAACACACACACACACACACACTCTCCAACACACACACACACACTCTCCAACACACACACACACTCTCCAACACACACACACACACACACTCTCCAACACACACACACACACACACTCTCCAACACACACACACACTCTCCAACACACACACACACACACACTCTCCAACACACACATACACACACACTCTCCAACACACACACACACACACACATTCTCCAACACACACACACACACACACACACACACACTCTCCAACACACACACACACACACACTCTCCAACACACACACACACTCTCCAACACACACACACACACTCTCCAACACACACACACACACACACACTCTCCAACACACACACACGCACAGGGTGTTTGTGTATATATGTGTGTGTGTGTGTGTGTGGGCGCAACAGGCCACTCTCTAATTACTGAGCATCCAGTGGCTCCGAATTCTCTGCCTTGAACTTTACACAGCAGAGACACGAGTTCACACACATTTGTCTCTGTGAATTGTGGGGACGTCACATAGACTTCCATTCGTTTCCTGGAGACCTGACTGTGCGCACTACTAATCCAACCCTACCTTAAAACATGTCTTGGGCTTAAACTGTAATGATGTACATTGTGGGGACCGGCTTATGGTTCTCAAAAAGGGTAGAGGTCCCTATAACGTGAAACAGGCTGTGACAGGCTTTGGTCCCCACAATGTGGTGTAAACCTGGCAGACTCACACACACACAGGGATGTGCATGCTACCCGTGCCATGGGCACTGAAACATTTAAACACAGGTTTACACGGGTGACAATCTGGATGGCCCTGTTCTACCCTGGCCTGTAGAACCTTGACATCCATTTCCTTTGAGGATCAAAGGTTGACCCATCTAAACACATGACATGCAGGTTGTCTGATTGGGGGACATGTTCTCAGGTGAGAAGAGAACGCATGCACTCCAGAGCACACAGCTGCAAACTAAGCTGTGGTTTCAGAAGACCTGATGACCCTGACGTAGACTCTTCTTGAGATCCTTCACATTAAATAAACAACAAACATCTTGGTCAGGAGAGTAGCTGCACGAATAGCTGCACCCAGAAGGAACCAACTGATGAATGAAACTCGGTGGGTGGGTTTGACATTATGAGACATGCTAAAGGTTCACACTCAGACACACATGTGACATAAGCAAGGTCGGGCCTTATCGCTGTACGAGACTGACCTAACAGCCACAACTGTGGACGTTCAGTGAACAGTGATGCCCTCCATGAGCCATCCTGTTAGTGCAGCACCATTGGCAGACGACTGCACCATACAGGACTACATGTACCCAGACGGTTACTCTGGCTGCCCTTAACACCACGTCAACATCACCAAAGACTGCAGTGGTGTCGTGCCAGACTGTCATGGAGTGACTCCGAATGGCAGCGGGTCATCTTCATTGGCGAGTCCCGTTTTTGTCTTGATGTAGACGAGCAGCGAATCCGTGTGTGGAGGCACCGTGGTCAGCACCAAGATGAACGGTTTGTTGTCATGGGGTGCACATCCAGAGGACCTGGTGTCACTCTGTGTGGGAATATTCAAACTGCATGGGATGGAGTATCGCAGGACTCCATTAGGAACGTCTACAACTCCATGCCGAGACATCTGGCATGTTGGGTTAGGAAACATGGCGGCCAGACGCCATACTGAGAGACAGACTTCTGTATGTGTAGCTCAATAAATATTGATCATATCAGTCTAAATGTATCATCAGTTATGGATCCTGGTCACCTTTACCTTCCTTCCCAACAGCACTGCAAGCCCACACCTCCTTCTGGGTGCAGCTACTCCTTAGACGATGAGTGTGTAGTCCAGGGTAGCATACCTGAGTTCTTAAACATTTAACCGGCTTCAACATGAAAACAAACAAAGACTCAACAGTGAAATTATCACTTCTAAATTTATAATAATCAGGCCAAAATCCTAAATGTGGGATAAATGGAAATCAGTCGTTTCCTTTAGGGCACAGCTGTGTACCGCATCGATAATCTGAGAAGCGTATGCAAGTAAACAGCTCACTGCCTTTTCACCACCAGCCCATGTTTGAGCATGGACGCATCTGCATGTAACCGGCAAAGACTACAAAGCTAGTTTGTTGGGGGGCGTAAAGACATATTTGCATTAGATTAAAAAGTTCAATAAATAAACAAATAAATAAGCCTGGCTAATGAATGCAAAGTGCATTATTTCTCTCTCCCCTGGAGTTTTATTTCTGTGGCAGTGCTGGGAAAGCGAGCAGTAATTACACATCACAGCCTCAAACCGAATAATCAGCGAAGATAAATAAGAAAGGGCTTAATGGCGTCAGGAGGCATCTGCGGAAAATTAAAGAAATATAAATTCCGAGGCGTCCTGGACGCAACACATCGCCGCAATCTCCCGACGAGTTTATATAGGGAGTTTGAAAAGCTTTAATTAAAGAAAGACTAGCGAAAACCAGACTCGCGGAAAACTCGGGTTCTGGCCTCTTGAGTTTCGATAAGCGCCTTAAGGAGGAGGAGATAACCAGGCCACAGCGGTGAAAAGGTACATGACCATTTCCCAACCTGTCTTTATCTCTTACACTAAACATGCTGTCGATGTTACCGTGCTGTTAGCACCAATATATGCAAATGAGCTACGGTCTGATTCTCCACCCTGTACTAGCCCTCATACAAAAAGCAGCCTGGCCTAAATAAATGGAGATGAAGTGTTTGGCCTGAAATCCTTAAGGACATCAGAGGAAATAAACTTCGGGCTTTCATTTTGAAGGTGTGGATATTTTGGAGATGGAGATATTTTGAAGGTGTGGATATTTTGAAGGTGAGGATATTTTGGAGGTGTGGATATTTTGGAGGTGTGGATATTTTGGAGATGGAGATATTTTGAAGGTGTGGATATTTTGGAGGTGTGGATATTTTGAAAGTGAGGATATTTTGAAGGTGAGGATATTTTGGAGGGGTGGATATTTTGAAGGTGTGGATATTGTGGAGGTGTGGATATTTTGGAGGGGTGGATATTTTGGAGGGGTGGATATTTTGAAGGTGTGGATATTGAGGAGATGTGGATATTTTGGAGGGGTGGATATTTTGAAGGTGAGGATATTTTGGAGATGTGGATATTTTGGAGGGGTGGATATTTTGAAGGTGTGGATATTTTGGAGATGTGGATATTTTGAAGGGGTGGATATTGAGGAGATGTGGATATTTTGGAGGGGTGGATATTTTGAAGGTGAGGATATTTTGGAGATGTGGATATTTTGAAGGTGTGGATATTTTGGAGATGTGGATATTTTGAAGGGGTGGATATTTTGAAAGTGGGGATATTTTGAAAGTGAGGATATTTTGGAGGTGGGGAGGATTTGAAGGTGAGGATATTTTGAAAGTGAGGATATTTTGGAGATGGAGATATTTTGAAGGTGTGGATATTTTGGAGGTGTGGATATTTTGAAGGTGAGGATATTTTGAAGGTGGGGAGAATTTGAAGGTGAGGATATTTTGGAGGGGTGGATATTTTGAAGGTGTGGATATTTTGGAGATGTGGATATTTTGGAGGGGTGGATATTTTGAAGGTGAGGATATTTTGGAGATGTGGATATTTTGGAGTGGTGGATATTTTGAAGGTGTGGATATTTTGAAGGTGTGGATATTTTGGAGATGTGGATATTTTGAAGGGGTGGATATTGAGGAGATGTGGATATTTTGGAGGGGTGGATATTTTGAAGGTGAGGATATTTTGGAGATGTGGATATTTTGAAGGTGTGGATATTTTGGAGATGTGGATATTTTGAAGGGGTGGATATTTTGAAAGTGGGGATATTTTGAAAGTGAGGATATTTTGGAGGTGGGGAGGATTTGAAGGTGAGGATATTTTGAAAGTGAGGATATTTTGGAGATGGAGATATTTTGAAGGTGTGGATATTTTGGAGGTGTGGATATTTTGAAGGTGGGGAGAATTTGAAGGTGAGGATATTTTGGAGGGGTGGATATTTTGAAGGTGTGGATATTGTGGAGATGTGGATATTTTGGAGGGGTGGATATTTTGAAGGTGAGGATATTTTGGAGATGTGGATATTTTGGAGTGGTGGATATTTTGAAGGTGTGGATATTTTGAAGGTGTGGATATTTTGGAGATGTGGATATTTTGGAGGGGTGGATATTTTGAAGGTGGGGATATTTTGAAGGTGGGGATATTTTGGAGGGATGAATATTTTGGAGAGGTGGATATTTTGGAGATGGAGATATTTTGAAGGTGGGGATATTTTGAAGGGGTGGATATTTTGGAGATGTGGATATTTTGGAGGGGTGGATATTTTGGAGGGGAGGATATTTTGAAGGTGTGGATATTTTGGAGGGGTGGATATTTTGGAGGGGAGGATATTTTGAAGGTGTGGATATTTTGAAAGTGAGGATATTTTGAAGGTGAGGATATTTTGGAGGTGGGCAGGATTTGAAGGTGAGGATATTTTGGAGGTGGGCAGGATTTGAAGGTGAGGATATTTTGGAGGTGGGCAGGATTTGAAGGTGAGGATATTTTGGAGGTGGGCAGGATTTGAAGGTGAGGATATTTTGAAGGTGAGGATATTTTGGAGGTGGGCAGGATTTGAAGGTGAGGATATTTTGGAGGTGGGCAGGATTTGAAGGTGAGGATATTTTGGATTTTAAAGATGTTCAGGCTACAAATGATCATAAACCAATGTTTCCGGCTTCAGGCAATTCATTCATAACAACTGCATAGGTTAACTTTATGTGAGGTGGCCTTCAGAGGCATTTAGTGCCTCGGACATCTGGTTCCCATCACCACCACTGCGGGCAACCCTGACTCCTGTCATTTGTTTCCAGAGGAGAACATGTCACATCAAACCTCTCTGGATGGCTGGCTTTGTTTACATCGTAACGGTTTAACTACGTGGAAGATTAGAGGGAAATATCAGTGGACATTTTGGCGGAATATCATATTTAGGAATTTGTACACCTAGGAAACGGATGAGGTTGTATTACCTCAGACCTATATTACATCACTTCCTGTCAAAAGCGTTTATTCCGGCTTGATTTTTA
>JAMWET010003864.1:380000-397500 GCA_024036415.1 Prochilodus magdalenae
TACAATAACAGAAAACTCAAAAGTGAGCTGGAGCTGCTGCAACAGGCTGCCACCTCCGCCGCACCATCTTGGTGGTACATCACTGATAGCAGCTGTCTCTATCTCTCCAGAACTGGAGCTAGTCGAGGGGTGTGTTTAGGGTCTGGCTAGTGGGCTGCAGCCATAGGTCTCTCTTTCACTGCCAATACATTAATATGAATATGACATATTGGCTCCTACAGCCACCGGATCTTTTGTGGTAACTGAAGCCCTGTTGGCCTTCACCTCAGTTTATTACAGTACAACAGGGATCACGGTCAAAACACATAAAAGCTGGATCTGCCTCCTCTGACTGAAACCCTGTCACCTTATTATAGGTGCTTATCGGCCGGGTACAAAGATAATCCCATAATTACTCTATGGGACAGCACTTTTACTTTGGTTGTTACACACTTGCATTTAGATGATCCGAAATGACCTGGAAATATTTTCCGAATGGTACATGGGTGTGGGTTTATGAATAATGGTGATTAAGGGGATTGTCATACAGAACCACCCGTAGGCCAATATTTCCTGATGTTTCTGGTAGTCGGCTCATAGACAAGACGGCACACGTAGCCAATGTTCTTCAAATGATGCTCGACCTTAGGTTGTATCCATCACCTGGTGGAGTCTACACACTCTTATTACTGTTTGATGTGTAGCCTCTCTCGCTCTTGTGCTCTCTCTCTCTGTCTCGTAAGAACATCCCACTCAACGTTAACATAAACAACACAAATATGCTGTTGTTCTTCCTCAATAAGCTGCTGTTTAAAGCCGTTTTGGTCTTACATGTGAAATTACTGTTTGACTGCCTCTAGAACTCTGAGCCTGTAAACGTAAGATCTAAAGATCATTGACTTTACGAAAGGTAGCGTTTAAAAAAACTAGACTATCCCCTCCAATTCTAACCCCAGCGTCTTTCTCAAGGGCAGACCAACTGAGCGAACTGCAGAGATCATGAGAATGCCGTAATATAAGGACGGGTATTTTTTGCTGGATTTCAGCCATTAAAACCAAACATGGCTGCTGAGTCATCTACGAACCCCGCTATCACCACGCCATCATCTCCAGTCCACTTTAAAAACTGCTACAGCTTCACTAGAGGAGACAGATCAGCCTAAAACTACTAACGCAGTCCACCAGATACGTTTGGCGTCCAAATGACGCTCGTTTAGCCTTACAATGGAGCTACCAGGCTAATGGAGCTAACAAGCAATGCAAGCTAACAGTATTAACAGACACTATAGGCTGGCTGATATGGTTTCACGGTGGCCAATATACTGTTAAGTGGGTCAATCACATGCTATGTTCTTTTGTTTGTCCATGTCCATCATTTTCCTGTTCAATATATAAACACATGACTTACCTCTTCACTCTGCACAGCTCATTTAGGTCAAGATTTTAGAAAAACTTCAGACATCAAATCATTTTAGTCAGAAGTGCTGTCAGTCTGGTCGAACACCTATCTGTACTTTCCTCCATTTTTGATATGACACGAAGAAATTGAGTGACAGTTTATGTACACACTTAGCACAATGATAGCTGATGGGAAATAAACTCATTAGCCACTTCTTATTAGCTAATATACTCAATACCCGTTAGCTACGTTCGCTTCTCAGCACGATACTCTTCAGAAGCTGTGAAGTGAACGTAGCTAACAGCTAATGGGGGTATTAGCTAGGAACAATTATCTAACGACTTGATTTCCCACCAGTTATCATTGTGCTAGTTGTGAACAACATCGTACAAAGTGTGTACAACAAGCTTCAGACATCTTATCATCTTTAGCTGACCTCAGAAACACGTCCCTGTGTCTTTCTGGTACAGGACTGTGATGGTACACTTTGTTACACAATGCTAATTGTTGGGAAATAAACTTGTTAGCTAATGACTTTTAGCTACTACCAATGAATTGTTGGCTATGTTAGCTTGATAGCTTCAGAGCAACACTGAAGATAATAAATTTAGACATCGAATCATCTTTAGAGCCAAAGTGTGACTGACTGTGTACACACTTTGCACAATGCTAACTGGTTGGAGATAAACTAAAGGTATTAGCTAAAACCCATTACCCGTTAGCTTCAGTACAACGCTGAGGAAACAAACTTCAGACATCTAATCGTCTTCAGTTGACCGACTAGAAAGGCAGACCTCAGAAACACATACCTGTGTCTGTCTGGTTGAGGTTTATGACGGTTCTCTGGACCACGTCCACGATGCGGTCCACTTTAAACATTCGCATGTCCTCATCGTCCAGCGCTATGTCCCCGAGATAGGCCACTGAAACAGACAAAGAAACATCTCATGTGAGCCATCGCGTCTCCGCCCTGTGATATAAGGACCCTCGGCGCAGTGTCAACACTTCAAGTTCATCATTCAACGTCACCTATAATTACTGAGGGCCTGCGCTCAAGAGCGCTACTCATTCAAAAGTCAATTCGAAAACAAGGCCTAGCCGCCCGGGCCTTCCCAGCAGCGAGACATCTCATCACTCTTTAATCATCTGCGACACCGTACGTATCTGGGTTCAGCACTCGTACCAAAGCCTATTCAATAATTCATCCACAGAGAGCGTGGAGCTGATTAGGGCTAGTGATTTCAGCGTGCCGCTATGCTTTGGCTCTCCTTCTAATGTTCATTATCTCCGAAGCTGCTGCTGCCGCCACCGCCGCAGTGGTGGTCACGGTGACCTGAATGGAAGCGTATGCATATGCATAGGTCTTAATTAGCTCGTCAGGGACTAATTTAATCTCTGCAAGTGTGGCTGGACTGATTAGCAGCACAGAAAAGCAGGCGAGCCTTCTCTATCCGAACGTCCTTCAGACCGATGCATGCGTGAAGCTAATTAGAGAAGCCAGGGATGCGCTCAAAGGCCACCGCACGCTGCAGGAGCCTCGAGTCGTCCAGCCTTTATCCGGTTTGCGTGGCTGTGATAGCGCCGAATTAAAACCAATAAAATAATTGTTTCTTTTTATGCTCGGTTTAAACGGACAGCAAATAGTGAAGCGAACATTCCGACGCATGCAGTCAAGCTGGGACTAGTTACATAATGAGTCCCTGGTTTCAGCCATTCTTCTGAGTCTCTTCAGCACAGGCAAGCTCTAATTGCGATTCCGAAGTCTTTTTGGGCAAAGGGAAGTAAATGAAGCATTGTGTGTTAGGCGGTGATTTGGCCGCCGCTAAGGGACGTTCTGGCCTTTTTAAATCAGCAACAAAATACAGTCTGATCAGATACACCTGCGCTGAAATCTCCCTGGAAAATGGAGATATTTGATGGACGCAGGCCTTCCAGACATGAAATATCAATCTAGTTAATCAATAATAGTTGCCATAAGCAGTTCATAACAACATATTGATAATCGTTCTAATAACTTGCTGCATTAATACTGAATTCAGTCGTATAAGTATACAGAGTATCAAATTGCACCATATGGCAGTTAGTGAAGTTGACTGCTTGACAAGTAATGTCAAAGATGGGGATGGACCTGGTGATATCAGGGTCTGTATCTCTGTCTCAAGTAGGTTCCTCCAAATTTCTCAGGCTCCCTCGACCTCCAGCATGGTCAAGCATCTCAGCTAGCCCGCCTGGGGTGCACCTAAATGTGAGATTCTGGGGTTCATATCTCCAGTTCCCTGAAGACTAGCTATGTGATCCTGGAGTGGTTGGCATGGCACGCCATGCTCTACTGATATGGGGCTTTGTCAGTGACGTTTCCTGCTCAGCATTCCCTTCTCTTTAGGTTCCTTTGGTTCTATTTATGACAGGGTCAACTGATTAGCCATTCTGTGTGTCTAAGCTTGTGCTAACTTCAGGCTCCTCCAGATGGTGCTGCATATGGATGATGTAAATACCTGTGGGGTGAGTGACGGGATCCATAGATTGAGAAGAGGTGGTGCGGTGCAGGGAATGTCTCTTCCATGTGTGGTTAATGGCTCCAAAGCAGGTGTTAATGATTGGCTAAAAGGAGGGACTGAGCATTTGGACGTCCAAAACCATAGTGTGAAGGAAGTAGCTGAATCTGCAGGTGTATGGAAGCGTACGGTCATACGGGTCTACCAGCAGTGGCTAAAATCCCATCCGCCAAATCTGGCCCACCTGCACAATTCTATGATGTGGCATCACAGTGTTGTACCTGTGTTTAATATAACTAAGATGGAAGGTTAAAAAGGGTCTAATGATTTCAGGTGGTTGTATTTCAGAGTGACTTTGATGAACAGTGCTAGGGCACTTGGATCAACAAGGACAGAAACAGCTGAGGAAAGGCATTAAACCTCAGTTTTACAGCACGGTAACCGAGCCTCGTGGCTTTCTAACACTGTGTAGATGGTCATTTTGGTGCGTGAAGATTTTAAACCATGTTGCGGTTTATATGAGACCTGCGCTATGAGACCTGTAACAGCAAGTGTTACGTGGGCGAGTATAAACAGCTTATCGCCTTCCTGTCCCTCTCTCTGATTCATAGAGGTGCGGTGATGAAGAGCTACCTAACGAAATACAGATTCCTTTCCCCATTCATAACAGCTTACAGAACAAGAAGCTCTCAGTAACACCCTCAGCACCCGCCGCCGCACCATCCAGACTCGCACGGCCATACAGTGCCCTCTCAGTCCGTCTGGACAGCAGACAGAGGAACATGGCACCGTTTCAAACCAGTGCATACAAATAGAACTCACATACGTAGCATATCATCGCTGTCCAATGAAAACCATGTATCTCCATTTTTGTTGATTTTTACTTTTATGCATCCTTTGATCACACAAGCTGTTGTTTACATAGTGTGAAAATTTTATGATGAATGAATCAACAGAAACGGCCCAAACCTGCTCGGAAAGACGTCTGGTTCCATTGACTTGCATTGAAATCAGATTAGGTTTTTGGCCTCTCCTGTAAAGTTACCATTTTGGAGATACTTGTTTTTCTTTGGACAGCGACGATATCCTCACCATACGCGGGAAAACCCTGTATCTCCAAATAAGTACCCTTACAGGGAAAACATTCTTAACTTGTAGGATATTGTACTGAGGGTTTTCTTTTCTAGTAATTCTGGACCATTTATGTTGGTCCAATTTCCAGACATTAAACCAATATATTCTAGATATAATGGACCAATTTCTAGATATTGGATCTATTTTTAGACATGGGACCAACTTATACTAGATATACGGGACCAATTTCTAAATACTGGACCATAATATTCTAGACATATGGGACCAGTTTCTAGACATGGGACCAATATATTCTAAATATACTGGACTAATTTTTAGATCGTGGACCAACATCTCAGATATGAGAATTTAAACAAAATCCAAAAGTGGAATTTGTAATACATTATTCAACAAATATCCAAAACTTCCCTCTGTAGGCTAAAGGCTAATGTGTCAGTCAGATGCCACACAACGTCCCAAAAGACCCACATTTACACCAAGAAAGGTGGTCAGTCTGAAGATTATAAGATAAACCGACAAATGCTAAGCATTCGTTTTCACCACGGCTAGTTGCTACACGCCTGGTCAAAGCCAGGACTCATTTCTCCTCTGTTTTATCCCAAACACCAGCAGGTTTGGCTGTTAGCCTTCAGACGCCTGCAGTAATCTTCCTATGCTTTCTTTTCAAACTGACTAGAAACTCTTACTGAAACGAAAGACGTGGGGTCTTCACTGCCCTCTAGTGGGAGATAGAGTTTATACATCTCATGCATGCTAGACAGAAGCTTATACCCAATCAAAACGTACCATTCTTTTTTTTAATGGCTATTTGACAATGATAATATTCATAACACTAGTTTGTTGTGTAATGTTCACACAAAGTACGTTACAACTTGGAAAAAAATAATATTTTATAAAGTTTCTGAAGTATGCAATCTAATACTTGTCGTAAAAGGGGACAGACCCTTGGGTATCCAAAGAACTCCTGTGCTCGCCCACCCTGACAGACCCCGCCGGGCAGCCAGGGGAAAAGTACTAAAGAAAACAGACATGTTAAGTGCAGGAAGACCTGAAACCTCAGTGCGCATAATTTACATAATTAGATACACAAGGTCACGTTTATAATGGGCCTGCCATTCAGAAAAACGCTTGCAACCAAATCAGCGTTGGACACATTACAGCTCCAAAATGGCAAAAGCATCTATGTGCTAGTAGGAAGACTGTGAATGTGAGAAAGCAGAGGAGATGTGAAAGAGCGCATAAGCATCCTCACTTTCTCAGGCCCACCCTTCTCAGCCAATCACCCAGCACTGTGTTCACCAAAGAGGGCCTCTGTTAGCAGGCATAACAGAATCAGTTGGTTAGCATTCTCCTCCAAGCGTGTTGAGCCTACAGTGCAGCATGAACTGATGTAAGGATGCTTAACATGTCTCAGAGGAAGCACGTCCCAGCCTTCGCCTTTCCCGATTGGTAAGGGGCTAGGTCGCTAGCTAGTGTGTAGGAATTGCCTAGGACTGGGAAAAAGGTTAGCTTAGCATGGCGAGCCTTAAAACTCTCGTTTTGGATCAGTTCCAGGAGTAAAGAGGTCTGCTAACAAAGCTTGCCTGCCTTTCATCCTTTCGTTCGACATCCAGACGACCTTTTCTTTTCAAAAGGCCAAAAGTTTCCTGCATGTCCCATTCCCAACTTTTTAGGCATTTCTCCAAACAAAACCGCAAAACTGCAAAACTGCACGTCACATACAGGTGAGAATTTCAAGGAACAGGATTTGTTATCAGTAGCAAAGCTTATCCAGTTGCCGCTGTTCCAGAAGCACGTTGCTGGTGTTTCCACTATTTTGTCTACGTCTGCACACTGAAGAACACACGGCTTTCACCTTGTGGGTGGGAACAGCAGGAGATCCTTTAGAATTCAGCATGAGAAAACCCCCAAAACAGCTTGAGTCATCCCGAACACTCCCAACAGCCTCTGGGAGTCGGTCTCATGTCTGTGTCTACATGCGGCCTTGGGAGTTTCTTAATACCTGGTTAAAATCTTCCGACAAAGCCTAGCAGTAATGGCACCCAAACAACACGGCTGCCAAGCGAGATCCGAGGAGATAAACGAGGGGAAAAAGCTCCAGTGTTTAGTCAGCATACACCTGGGAAGTAGGACAAATTCTTTCTCCTAACGAGACCAAGGAGGCGGAGATTACCCCAGACGGGCTTTGTGAGCAACACAGGGGGCTTACTAAATGTTCCTTACTAAGTGTTCTGTGCCAGCAGCTGAGTGGGACGTCTGCAGGAAGCTGGTTTCTCATTACTGGTTTTAACACTGCCACGCTTCCACAGTTTACGGCCGTGATGCTGCTGGAGGAGGAATCTGTATGTGGGAGATGTGGGCCATCAAGAAGAGCTACTGCCCACCTCACAACCCTCGCCTCAGGGTGAAGAACGCTGAAGCAGGGACCTGTGATTTCCTGCACAAACAGAAATCTACACCGTGATGCCAAGTCTACCCTCACACACACATACACTCACACACTCACACACTCACACACACACTCACACCACACACACACTCACTCGCACATACACTACACTCACTCACACAACACACATACACTACACTCACTCACACAACACACATACACTCACACTACATACACATACATATACACTACACACACACACACACACACACACACACACACACATACACTACACTAACACAACACTCACACACACACACACACACACACACACACAACACTCACTCACTCACTCACACTACACACACACACTCACACACACATACACTACACTCACACCACACACACACACACTACACACATGCACTACACACACACACACACACACACACACACTACACTCACTCACACAACACACATACACTCACACCACACACACACACTGCACACTCACATACACTACACTCACTCACACAACACACATACACTCACACCACACACACACACTGCACACTCACATACACTACACTCACTCGCACATACACTACACTCACTCACACAACACACACACACTCACACTACATACACACACATATACACTACACACACACACACACACACACTACACTAACACAACACACACACACACACACACACACACACACACACACACACACACACAACACTCACTCACTCACTCACTCACTCACACTACACACACACACTCACACACACATACACTACACTCACACCACAGCCACACACTACTCACTCACACAACACACATACACTCACACCACACACACACACACACAGCACACTCACATACACTACTCACTCACACAACACACATACACTCACACCACACACACACTCACACATACACTACACTCACTCACCCAACACACATACACACACTCACACACACACTACACTCACTCACCCAACACACATACACACTCACACAAATACACACACTCACACGCATTCACACACACTCACACTCACACATGCGCTACACACACACACTCACTCACACACTACACACATGCACTGCACACTCACTCGCACAACACACATACACTCACACTACACACAAACATACACTCACTCACACACGCACGCACACTCACACACACATACACTACACACACTCACTCGCACACATGCTACACACACACACACGCACTGCACACTCACTCACACATACACTACACTCACTCACACAACACACATACACTCACACTACATACACACACACATGCACTGCACACTCACTCACACATACACTACACACACTCACGCTATACACACACACTCACACTCACTCACACACACACGCTACATACATACACACACACACACACACACACACACACACACACACTGCACCCTCACTCACACACTCACTCACTATACGCACACTCACTCACACATACGCTACACACACACACATACACAGACACACATACACTACACAAACTCAACACACTACACACACTCCCACGTGCGCACTCTCACACTGTGCATATTGGCAGAGGCATTTAAATACCTGACTAACTATATAGACAGCAGTCTGGCCCCGCCCAACCATACTGAAGTTACAAGGAGTGTCTCAGCAGGTTGAATGAGGCCCAACCAGCCAATCTGAGCAGAGCTCATTTACAGGTTGGGAAATGGTCATATATGGTCAATACCACAGATCATTGTGGCGCAACGGATAACACCACTTACCATTGAGCTACCACAGATTGGGGTTTGATTCCTGGTCTGGGTGACTACGCTGTGCTACACCCCTAAGAGTCCTTGGGCAAGACTCCTAACGCTACATTGGCCCACCGGTAATATGATTAACCTTGTAAGTCGCTCTGGATAAGAGCGTCATCTGAACAGAACTGTAGATGCACTGGTATAATATCGAACACTACACTAGCTTTCAGTCCCAATGCTGGTGGCATGACAACCTTATGAAGATAATCTGCGACTGACCGGGGTGAAAACTCATCCCCATGTTACTGACTGCTGCTAAACCCAGCTGAAACTCATCAGAGAACCTAGCAGTCTGGCTGAGGTTTGACTATACACAAGCCCTGACTAAATATGGCTGACAGGCCTGAAATGACAGGGTTTTAGTTCTGCAGGCCGGCACATACGCACACACAAAAGTCAAGAAGAGTCAATCCTGGCTAATCCCAGAGTGGGCCGCTCCAGATGGAATGGCAGCAAGAAGGACGGTTTTTGCTCATAATCCGGATGGCGCTACACGAACCGGCCTTTAAGGCTGTCATAACAAAGGCTGAGGCGGAGGGTGATATGGCAAGAGCAGGAAAGAAAAGAGAGGCAGTGGAGGAGAAACCGGAACAGGGTGAAAGGAATAAGTGTCGCCTCATGTTCTCGGATCCCTAGCAAAACAATGTGTGTCAAGGGGTTGTGAAGAGTGAAACGCTGCGTATAAGGTTAAACGCTGTAGGTCTCCTCCAGCGAGACCAGACATGTTACTAAATCACCTTCAGAGATCACTGACAGGGGACTCCCGCGTTTCACAGCTACAGCTCGACAGTAAAAATCTTTCTCCCCTTCGCTCCAGATGTAGTCAGTCAGCTAATACAAGTTTGGTGTCTGACGTTTGCCGCTTCAGTTTTGCCCTGGAGCTACGAAGCTAATAATGCTAGCACATATCTCTCAGGTTAGCTTAGCTCTCTAGCAACTGCATCCACAAAACACCACACTTTTACCTCAAAGCGTGCCGTTTTTAAGGAGTAAGGGTGGGAATCGGAGTCTCGCACCATTTTTCACTCTGATTTTTTATTTCTACAGCCTACATTATAATGTTCCCCTGCTTTTGTTAACAAGCAGTGTTAGCTTAGCCGAATTTGAATGTCACCTAGCATCAACCTAAACTGCTAATATCAGTTGCAGCCTATATGTGGATATTTAAACCTTCTAGCACACATATACATGGAGTAATATATTTCTGTCCTGTATATATATTTTACAGTGAAACCTTCAGAGGCTTCTTAAATTTAAAGCTGAATGCTAAATATTACTGGATTAGCCATTTAGCATGTTTACTATGGTTTACTATGGGTGAATGAATAAGACTGTGCACATCTACATACATCTTCCAGACCCTCATCCTACTAACCCCGATGGCCAGCCCCAGAAAACCATATATATATATATATATATATATACACACAAATACCATATATATATATACACACACACACACATATATATATATATATATATATATATATATATATATATATATATATATATATATATATATATATATATATATATATATATATAAAACTTTTATTGTCACTTTGTTGTTGTTGTTGTTGTTTTTGTCGTAAAGCTTTGCCAATACTGCAATACTGTACCTCACAATTATGCAAAGCAAGTTAAACTGGATGGATGAATAGACTGATGAACTGTTTAAGAGAGAAAGAGAAGGTCCCATCATATAGCAAATGAACTAAACATGGACAGCTGTTAGGAGCTTCATTTTACAAGACGTATGCCTTGCCGGTCACACCAATGTTGCACTGTTCAACATGAATATGATAAACTAGCGATGATTACACCCTGAGCGTAGAGGTTACGCATGTCGATAGTACTAGTAAGCACCGAAAGAGGACCAGGCTGAAGTTGTTCCTCAGCTTCTTGCCTGCATTTTCCCCGTTCCACCTTAAAAGGTCCAATAGTTACATTGTGTCTTGCATGTCACCATAACTAGAACTGTGATAGAACGTTTACATGTGTCCTTATAGAACTGATGTCCCTGCAGTGGTGTGGAAAGTGTGCACGACAGCAAAGGCAGTTCGGGGTTCACGCAACACCCGTGAACATCTACGAGTATGAAAATATTACATATGGCAATGTTTCATATGTGTTCTCGAAAACACAGTATTGATTTTCAATCAGTAGTTTACAGTCAGAGATTTGTGGCACGTAGTGGTTCATGCTGTCTTAACGTTAAACCCCTGACCACTAGAGAGCAGTGTTGTTCACCAGTAGACTCAGACTAAACAGCGCTCGGGTACCGCTAACGTTATCATTAGCAAACTTACTCTTATGGTGGCATGTTTAGTGCAATATGACGTTATATTTTAAAAACTACAGTATATTGGCGCATTCAAATCCAGACCATTCACAACATCCAGCCAAAAACACGTGCGAGAACGTGCGGTTCCACACAGTTCCAAAGAAACACATATGGCTCCATTGTAGCATTCATCACGCCCCCATTGGGACACATGCAAGTGCAAAACCACCATCAGTTAGAAGACTACAGCATGTCTGCATCTGAATACAGAGCAGCGCTTTAATTCCATGGAAATTCCATGGATGTTCCAAACTTCAGGGCTTAGCTAGTTGCCAGAGAATTATGATGTGGGGGATGGTGGTGTTGATGATGTCACCAAGGACAGAATCTAATACAAAAGCCAAGAAAGAAATGAGTTCAAGCTTTTGGGTCCTGCACCATTCCATCAAGGTGAATTATTCCTGAAGCAGGATCCCAGATGTTTCCAGGAGGTGGAAACAGTTCATGGAGTAGCCTGGCGAAGATTCAAGCTCAGTATTTTCTCCAAGACATGCCTGGCGTCCGAAGTTAGCACTGGAGCTGCGAGGCTAACGGAGCTAACAAGTAATGAAGGCTAACACCCTGTGATGGGTATGGATAATCCTCACACGACTGCCTCAATGCTGCCTCTAATTGCTCATGTGAGGCACAAGCTTCGCTTAGCTGTTATCTCCATCAGCCTCGTGGCTCCAGTGCAAAACCAAACAAGCCAGCTTCAGACACCCCACACGTCTGGGCTGATCAATTACATCTGCAGAAAACGTCTGCGAATCTGAATTTCTTTACTTCCTTAAACAAAACATGCCTCGGCTACAGATCCCAGCGACGTGACGACAGAGAACCCAAACAAACAGTTGCCAGAACTCGGCCCCCTCGCTCACTGTGTCGGAGTCTGGACTCCAGATAGCGTCAACTATTGATGCCAAGGCCGAAGCCACCACACCAGGCAGAAGGCCAACCACACATGGCATGGACAGACTGTGTCCTCTTGCCCGACACAGGCGTCCCTTTTTTCCTGTCCTTTAACTCTCCAGGGAACCAAAATCCCTCCTCAGAGGTGAGACCCAACCACCCATATCTCACCACTGGGGCCAAGCTCTTAATCTGCCATGTAATTGTTCTCTCTCCGCGGGCCAAGTCGGACGAGGGCATAAACAGGCGACCCAACACCGGTCTGACCTCCCTCTCCTTTTCTTCGTTTTCTGCACGGTTGTCGGGGCGACGCAGTGTCTTTCCCCTCCGTTAATCCCCTCCGTTGCTTCGGCCACTGCTCTTGATCACGGCTACGTAAGTCCCTACGTTTGGTGGCGAGAGGGACCCAGACGTGGCTTACCGGAGGTGCGGAATCGCAAGAAGGAGCGGGATTTCGTGCAGGGCCCTACAAAGATTGGGTGTGTCCAAACGCAGCCCTGAACCGGGGACCTCAAGTAAACACATCATGCTCGCTAATCGAGCAAGGGAACAGGGGATGGAGTGTTTTATGAAAGGGAATAAACGAGTGGAGTGGCAGATGGGGGCTTGGTCTGGCTGGTTGCTTTCCAGACACATTCATTACAAAACACTCAACAGCTGCAGCTTAGCACTGGCACCCGTGGAATTCTCCGGATTTCACATACGAGACTGGAAGAGGACCTTGGGATTTGTGTACCCTGGTTACCCGCTTTTAAATATTCACCACTGAGCTGGCTCAGAGTCATAGTCTACCTCCATGGAGCTTAAAAGGTCTGATGGAAATCCTACGGAAAGAGTCAGACTCAGTGGGCGACTCCGACAGCATGGACATACTCATAAAGTCGCGGATCTTTTGGCAGGACTCCGTCGCCGAGATGTAAACAGAGTGTTTCCGAGGGGTGGAACGTGGATTAGGTAACTGTAGAGAAACCTACAAACCCAGATTTCCTCAGGAGTAGTGACGGGAACCAGGGGTCACAATGTCTACAACCCAAATATTCCCATTTTACTGCTTTCCCAAGGATTCAGTGGAGTGCTACACGGTACATGGTGTCTTGAGTTTTAAATATAGAGTCTAATTAAGTTTTTATGGTGATGAAATAGCGGTGACGGTTTTGGGGGATCAATCTACATAACAGCTTTCTGTGAGGGAGCTTCCGGAGCCATTAAACTCTTTAGGCGTCTGGTTCCCATCACAACTTTTACAGAACCCCCTACAAGTTTCTGTAGGACGGAGCATCTCACTTCACACATCTCTAGCTGACTTTATTTACATCAGAACTGAACGTTTTTGAACGAATCTGAATTTTCACTGTTTAAAATTAGTTCATTAAAACCCCAATGGGTTTTAAACCACTATGGGTTCCACTGAGGACCTTTCAACTGATGGTGTGTTAAACCATTGTGTAAAGGAGATGACCTTCTACCAAATATAAACCTGTTGGGATATGTGTACTAGAATCCGCAGGGCTTTCTCAGAGATCTCCCTCAATGGGTTTAAATCTAGGGGGCAACTTGTTTGTCGCAGTGGCTTCAATGGCACCAAATCGTTTCGGAAGAGCTCTTGTCCGGTTTGGTAATATGGATTTCCATACACTACTAGAGACCTGAAATGTGTCCTCTAGTGTCCTTGGTATGGAAAACGAGTAACGATTCACTCTTTCCACCAAACTCCAACACGCTACCAAAAGGTTTTTCGGAGGTCATCGGATGAAAGCAACCAAGAACCAACAGGGAGAACCGTTTTCCACAGCGCCACCCTGAGGCAGATCAGTGCTGTACACTTACTAAGGAATGTTAAAGACAGAAGCTTGCTGTTTGGTAAAAACAATGACCCTTGACCCCCAGGACTGCCAGTGATCCTTGGTTAAAGGTGTTCAAATCGTGAGTCACCTATAACAGCCCAACACAGTGACGGTTACATGTCTTACTAAGCAAAAGTATCATCAACTAGATCCTGTCTGTCTATGGTAAATACGAACAGTAGAGACACACACGGGCAAACAAGACGTCTTTCAGTGAAGTATGATGGCGGGAGCTTTCCAGGGAATTACGTTCCAGCTGCTGCTGGATGAAGAAAAGAACTCTGGGACTTTTACTGGCGAGACACAAAGCACGTTCCATTTTTACACCTGATGGGACCAAACACCTGAGGTTTCCCAGGGTATTCCCCTTCCCCTCAGCTCACTTTCACTGCAGGTACCTGGGCCTACTCCAGCGTCTCTGCCTTGGCTCCTGTAGCAGTCTCTACGGGACGAAAACAAAAGCCGTCCAGACGCCTGCTTTACCCGCGGCGGTTCCTGTTAAAAAGCCCCATGGGCATAATATGAGGGGTCTAGACAGGTACTTAAAGCTGCCGCCTACAAAATGAGAGTTATTCTACCCCCTCAGCAGCTTTGAGGAGGTAATGGAGGGGGCTGGTGGGGGGGCTGGAGATCTGAGTCAGACTACAAGGTGCTCACGCATGACAATACAAGTTACGCCTATTAAGCCCCATCACATGCAATCACAGCATTAACACGTAAATGGTAGTGGTGTATTAGCAGGAGGAGGCGGGTCGGTCATCGAAGGTCACAAAAGACCAGCACAGGACCTGTTGACCCTTTTCTTTAGGTGGTGTGGAACTCTCAAAGTTTCTCCCGGAGCATCCCTAAGAGTCAACAGACAACATACTGCTACTGAAATACCGGGAGCCAGGCTGGTTAAACATCGCGTTTACAAACGTTTCGGATACATACATACATAATTCCTGGTTGGTTCAGTAAAAGATGAAGTAAAGTTTGAATGTTGTCAAAATTTATTCAATTAACATTTCCCAATTGAAATAACCAAATTCTCATTGCTGCAAAGGGCTGGGATTCGATTCAGTACACTGAAATATATTTGTGGTACAGTAAGCAAGGCAACATATTCAGCTTAACAAAACTTTATTTCAGTCATACAAAAAAAATCAAACAAACAAACAAATAACCACAATATATATAGGTTTGATAATGCTAACGTTAGCTAGTTACAAATTATTAATTTTAAAATCAAAATTTTGTTTTTACTGTGTTGATTTCAGAAACAATACAGTATCACAGAACATCGTTTTACAATATTAGAGTGCATCAATATTTTCTTACACCATATTAGTTATATATCTCATATATACATAAATACCTACACTTTCACACAAACATACATACATACATACATACATACATACATAAATACATACATAAAAACATACATAAAAACATACATATACATATATATATATATATATATATATATATATATATATATATATATATATATATATATATACACACATATATATATATATATATACACACACACACACACACACACACACACACACACACACACACACACACACACACACACACACACACACACGTATATATATATATATATATATTCCAAAAAGCTAACTATTAAACATACCCAGTTGCATTATGTTGATTTTCTAAGTGTAAATAAGGGAACGCATGCTCCACAAAGACAACATATTATTGTTCATAAACATATCAGCCTGTGTCAAAAATTATGGCGCATCCTATTATGTTAAACTAAGCAATTCAATAGAAACGTGCACCAATATAAGCAGACAGTAGGTTTGGGGTGTGTTAACTTTTTCACTAAACAACATACGACCCAACTTTAGCATTCGACTTCATACATGACTTTCCAAATTGTATTCTATACATAACTTTAAATAATATATTGCATGTTATTTATGTTCAACTTGCAAAATGTAGTTTTCCCAATTCTGTATGTATATGTATGTCAGTCTTTACGGTATTATTATGGTATTATTATGGAGAACTATGAGGAATGTTTTTAAAAAGTAACTGTAAAAGAAAATAAACTTTGTGTTGCATCACAACGAGCTCCAGTTCCCCTCATAAACCATCAGCGTGCTGTTTATCCGTGTGATGCTTACGACGCTCAAATATTTATGGACATGTTTTAAACAGATGTTGTGGAATCTCATATTTCTCCCGGACAAAACACGGAGCGGAACACCTCAAAGTTTCCCCCGCAGTTCCCTCCCAGCCTTGTTTAACCTAAAGCAAACTTCAAATGTGGCAGAACTCGCTCTTTACAATATACAAATCGCAAGCACAAATCACGGTAATTGCACAGTCCGGACTGAAATAGCCTTTCTCGCGTTTGATTATGGTCATCATCTCCCGCTCTCCGTCACGAGGACGGGATCATCTCGTAAACACCGTGGCCCCCTCACTCCTCTTTGCTGTAAAAGCAGATCCAGCTGTTCCTCTTCAGCAAATGCTTACCTTGACGTTTCCTAATGCCACGATGTGAACCCCAGGCTACCGGAGCTGAGAACTCCGGCGACAGCCTCCCCTCAGAGCCGTAAACACGGCCCAGGCCCCGACCAGTCACCAGAGCGGGGGGTTACCCCATAACAAGTGCTGCGGTGCCTTTAGGGCCTGTTAGAGGGACGCCAGGGAAGAAAGAGTTCAGCGGGGGTGGGTGTGTTGGTAGGTTTACAGACGGCTGGACTAATAGACGGCCAGAGGGCAGGAGAGACGACTGCCGAGGCCACACGACCCGCGGGTTGCCTGTCATTCAGAATGCAAACAAGTCGTTTGGCAACGTCTTCCAGCTGAGCAAAGAGCTGTCAAAGGGCCCATGACAATCCGAAGGCCTTTAGTGCTTTTGCCTTTTGGATAGCGTTTGGGGCTGTCGCTGCCGATAACGAGCGGCTCACTTACCACTTTGGTGGCTAATGACTTAGTGTAACCCGGGGTAGAAACTTCTTTAGCCCCAGAAAGAAGACTGGTAACAGGTCAGCGCCCAGGTTAATACTTATGAAGGCAAAAAAACTCATTTTGAAAAGACGTTAATGTATAGAGAGTGTATCTTAAGCGATTTTCCAGGATTTCCATTGGAAATGGAAACAACCCCAATTCCAAAAAAGTCAGGACGCTGGGGAAAATGGAAACAACCTCTTAGGGAGGCATTGCTGCCATCAAGTTAAAAAATTTATTAAATGGTACAATGTCTCA
>JAMWET010003864.1:402500-415000 GCA_024036415.1 Prochilodus magdalenae
CTGGCACTAACGGGATGACTCATGGAGGGCATCACTGCTTGCTGGATGTCTGCAGTCATGGCTGTTGGGTCTCTCAGGTACAGCGAGAAAACCCGTCCTTGCTTACGTCGCATGCGCGGCCAAGCGTGAAACCTGGATCATTAGCATGTCTCATTATGTCAAACACACCCACCAAGTTCTGTCGGTTGATTCCTTCTGGATGATGAGGAGGGTGTGTATAACTACGCTCGCTTCCATACAGCATGGCGTAATGGGAAAGCACAGACTCGCTGGAGAACACGCTTTTATCAGCCACTGCCTTCTCCCTCCTGTCTGTACGCAGCGTAGAGATTAGAAATATCCCCAGGCCAACTCTTCACAGGGGCAGGAATGTCTCCTCCTTACGTCTCCTCATTGCTCATCATCTGCTCATACTCCTGTCGCTGACAAACCCACTCATCACACAAGCATCAAAAACCAATCCCGCACTCAGACAACCTCAGCTCCTCATTCTCCACCTCGGCCTTTCCCTCACTCAACACACGCGAGCCCCTCCACCCCCGCCACACACATATGCTTAAGAGATCTAGGGGGGCTCGTGTTGTTTTTCGGGGCCTGCTGCGTCATTACTGGAGTAAATGGCAGGGGCAGGCCTGCGCAAGCAGCTGAGTGGAGGAAACGCTGACACGACCATCTCCAATTTTCATCCTCTTATCCTCAATCCTCCTGCTGACCTGGCCTGCGAACAAAACCAACCTTTCATGAACTTTCCGGCGTAACCGACGGCGCACTCGTGCACCAGCGAGCCGACCTACGGCCTGGTGGAATACTTCTTTCACAGTTGAGGTGTTTCGAGCTATGGACACATACAATTAAAACCACAGCTAGGGACTCATATTTCCAGGCTGCTGCTGACAAACTTATCTTTGCAGCCTCGTGAACTGGGCCGCTAAGCGCAGAAGTCATCTTCCAAGTATTTCGACACTCCCTGTCCTCCCCCAAGCCTCGCTTTTATAGGGGTCAGAAAGCCTCATGCTTGTAACCTGCGAACTGTGGATCACTCCAGCACTCAAGAAGCCAAGAGTCTTAAGTCAGCTTGACGTCAATGGTCTTAGTTAACTTGTATGATGAAACGGGTTTCTCGACCACCGGTGGGCCAAAAGGCACCTCCTAGTGGTCTGTCGGCCTGTGCTCATAGGGAGACAGTAGTTTGCAGGAGGCTAGTCATCTAGAACCGTATTAGCCCTATATTACATGTATTAACATTAGTATGTCCAAGTGGGCGGAGTCAGAGAGTGGGTTACAAACCCTTAAACCTAAGGAGGACATCACAAGACCATGTCTCTTGTTGAACATGATGGACTGCAGCTCCAAATCAGAGTCCCCATCTGCTCTGTACATGGGTACACTGTTTTTTTTTTAAGACGAGGTTGAGGTTCCTATGCACTAGCTTCTTGTCCAGAGTTTACAGTTCCACCTTAAACGGTGCTACAGTTATATCATGCCTTGACATCGGGCTATAACCTATGGCTGACAGCAGTGCACTCATCACCCCCCACCATAAACTGAGGATACATACGTTAGCATGACCGTGTTAGCATTAATGAGAATACAGGCTTCATAGACACCCAACCACCACCAATGAAGCCCATATAACGGAGTTCAGATCGGACAGCCCAGATACGAGGAGGAAAAGAGGAAAAACAACCCAGCCAGGTTCAACATCAGCACCACGTACACACCGTGTATATCACAGCTACCAGCCAGAGAGACCGGATTCACAAACAGAGGAACTGATAAACGAACCGGACAGTAGAACACATCTAGCAGTAAGCAGTGTGATAGAAGCCTTTGTTCCTCTTCTCTTCTTCTCCCGGGCCTTTCTCATCTTCCTCTGGCATGTGCACGTATGTGTGGGTGGTGGAAGGAAGGTAGGGTCTTGTTTCTTACTCGCTCGTTCGAGTTTCAGTATAACGCTTCGTTTATTACAGTGTACTTTTGTATTATAGTGTTTATTCCGTCTTGTGAAAGCAGGAAACCCAGCAGAAGTGGCCGCACGTCAGGAGGAGCAAAGGTGTAGCGGTGTAAACAAGCAGCCGCAAGCCAGCCAGAAGGACCCTGAATGACCTCCAGTCACGTCAGCTGGCCGACGCCGACCTAAGCCTGCGTGCCTCGGACCGCTGGACCGGCCAGGGCTGGCACGTTCTGAATGACCTACAGTCTGCAGACGTCTCCTTCTCCTCCCCCCCCTCTCTTCACTCCCTCACTCTTTTTCCCGTCTGGACTCCCTGCTTTGCCACATCATGGGTGACTATCCCCTCCAACTGCTTTCCTTTTCTCTGTTCAGACAGACAAGAAGAGAGGAGAAGAAAGCCAAACACTCTCTCTCTCTCTCTCTCGGACCGTCTGGAAGATTGTTTTTAAATCCCAACTGCAAAGCTCTTATGGGAACCCAACAGAACCCGTTCTGGATCCGTAGTTTCCCAACTTGTTTAAATGTCATCCTTTTCCTGATGATTTCAGGATTGGCTGTAAAAAGCATTACATAAAGCGCCAACAAACCCCGGCTTAAACGAACCCCGCTACCCGCCAAAGGGATCTTGAAGCACAGAAGCAGATGTTAAGATGCGATACCAAACGGTCCAGATGTTGAGATACGATACCAGAAGGCCACTACAGGCACGGAATTATCATCGGCTTGTGTTGTGTGGCGCATACTTGTTCCACCAGACAGCGAAAAAAAGCCCATCCCGTGCGAAACCACCCAAATTCAAACAGGAAATGCCCTTTCAGGACTGCTGGGCCATGGAAGTCATTATATCTCCCAAGTGTAACTCGTGCTTACGTCCCTCTGCAAAACAACGAGCTGAAAGTGGCTAAAGGGAGCCAACCAGGTCAATCAGCCGGTACACCAGGACTGGCCGTAAGACTGGCCACACATGCTCTAGTTCAGTCCAACGCTATTAACCTCAAACAGCCATGAAGAAAGTCTTAACCTAACACTCCAACAGAACGCCACATACGACCATCGGCAGACTAGACGGATTTTGAACTTAGTAGGAGTAGCAGTCTGCTGGGCATCTGAAAGTTTTGACAGGCCCCCAGATTCAGGTTTTTAGACCAAGAATGTTACAACCAGGGTCTCCTAAAGCCAAAACAGGATTTGGCCAATAATGGCAATAAAGTCAGTCACCGACCTCCTTCTGGAGAGCTACCTCCGAGGTTTCATCTTCACCCTAAGTCTAACACGCCTCATTCAACTAAACAGCGACCTTCTACAGAAGGGCTCCTCAAATCTGCACCTGGAATCCAGGTTCTATCAACCACCACAGTGTTCTCAGATCTGGTCTTGGAGGCACCCCGCCCTGCACATTTTAGTGTTTGGCCTGCCTCTAAAACATCTGACTTAACTTACCAGCTCATTACCAAGCCCCCTCAGAGTTGCAGGGGGTGCATTAAAGCAGGGAATTCATTAAAACGTGCCGGACAGGGTGCCTCCAGGACCAGGGTTGAAAAACACTGAGCCATCAGTAACTACACACTCCAAGACAGGAATCTGGATTTCAGGTGGACAGATGCCTAATCCAGTTTTTTGTAGAATAGCCCAGAGGTCTCCAAACCCAGACCCTTGAGGTACTCCACTTTCCAGTCCTGAGTTTTGGGATAACTGGTAGGTTTCATTAACTATGAGTGTCTACAAACTCCAGGACCGGAATATGGAATTATATATGATCTATAGGCGTCTGAGATGGATCAGCTGTGGGTGGTTAGGAGTGGAGTGGCCTGACAGTGCCAAACTCTCTAGGGTAACCGACAGCTGGAAAAGGAAAGACGGCAGACACGCTAAACGACCAGTCACAGGCTTGGTTTTTGGAAGGATCTTAAAAACAGAAGCATGACATAAACACCGGATTGGTGGAAGAGCTGTAGCTGGGCTTAGGGAAGGAGGTGCAGCCTTATGTAAAAAGCATATCCTACATTCTGTTCAACTCCTAAGGCTGAGCTTAAACCAGAGCGTCGTTATGGACCCAGGGCATTTCGGTCCGGTGTGAAAGCTGTGTTTGAGCCCGGGAGTGGTCCAGGAACCGACCTTCTGAAATCAGTGGTGGAGATCCACTCTTAGTGAGCGCATGGATGCCATCTGTTCCCAGTGACACATGTGGGGTTTGTCTTGTAATGTGACTGCTTGGCCACGCTACTTCCCTTTTCCTGTTTCGTGATGCCGGTGAAAGGATTGTTGTGGACAAAAAGTGCTGTCCTTTGCTGTTTGACTGTTCGTATCCAAGGAAAACATTATTAAGCAGCAAACGGAGGAAGCTGGTGTCTACTATTGTGCAAAGCTACACGCAGAAAAGTGATGCATGGAACTTCGCAATCCATTTGCAGTTGGGTGGAATTCTTCAGAATCAACCCAGATATGCTGAGCCCAGAATCTGACCTGGGTGCGAACTCAAGTTAAAACGGCCCAAATGGAAATATGTTACCAGCTCTGAATTTGAATTTGTGTAACACACTGAAAAATACAATATAGCTAAAGTGTGCAGAAGCGTAAAGGACGTCTTCGCTTACCAAATGCAGGGCGAAAACAATCTGACCGGCACACCCAAACTTCTCCACAGATCTCCACTAGCGGGGTCGGTAACCGCTGCCCTTACCCCACCCTCGTTAGCTAATAGAAATGATGAACAAGCGCTTGGTGAGCATAATAACTTCTAAGTTTGGCTTCCGAATCTAGCATTGTGTGCTCATGCTAGGTTCCGTAATGCCACTTCTTCATGCTGACATTTAGCCTCAATTACAGCAAAATGTCAGCAGCACCCCCAAAAGGAAACCGACCCTCCTCAACTCCCTTCACAAAGGAAAAGTTTGGACGCAATCAAATCCACTTCTTACTGTTGACCACTGGTGGCCACCCTTAGGGCAGAAGTATACTTGCTGTTAACTACTCATTTGTGTAAACATGATGGCTGCCTCACATATCCCACGTCCGTTCGGGTTGTTGGTTGTGCATATCGTCAAAATTTAACGCTATGGATACGGAGGGTGCAGTACATACAAAAACGCTAGGAGGCAGTGCAGTCGCTCAGCACCATCAAAACGAGAAAGGCTATGTGACCCAAACATATCCCTGGGTGTGAACTCAAGTTAAAACGGCCCAAATGGAAATATGTTACCAGCTCTGAATTTGAATTTGTGTAACACACTGGAAATACAATCTAGCTAAAGTGTGCAGAAGCGCAAAGGACGTCTTCGCTTACCAAATGCAGGGCGAAAACAATCTGACCGGCACACCCAAACTTCTCCACAGATCTCCACTAGCGGGGTCGGTAACCGCTGCCCTTACCCCACCCTCGTTAGCTACTAGAAATGATGAACAAGCGCTTGGTGAGCATAATAACTTCTAAGTTTGGCTTCCGAATCTAGCATTGTGTGCTCACACTAGGTTCCGTAATGCCACTTCTTCATGCTGACATTTAGCCTCAATTACAGCAAAATGTCAGCAGCTCCCCCAAAAGGAAACCGACCCTCCTCAACTCCCTTCACAAAGGCAAAGTTTGGACGCAATCAAATCCACTTCTTCCAGTCTCCCAGAGCTCATTGTTGTCCCCAATCTTCTAAAGAGTTCCTGGGATGCTTTCAGGCTTGGCGACTCCGCTGTGATGCTATGAATTATGACTTCCGTCTTTTTAAAAAGCTAACGTAACGACCGCGCTGCCGAGGTCCCGCTAAACAAAGGCCTTGATTCTACCCCAAACGGCGCAGCTTTGATTAAGGTGCCTTGTAAAAAGGCGTAATTAAGGTTTGGCTGTGTTTAGGCATTCTTCAACATCTTTATCTCCTAGCCCTCCTTATCTGCCCGTACATGGGCCTGCGCACGCTCGCAGGCACAAAGAAGACAATGCTTTTACTTACTGAACGCAGTTCAGATTCTCCTGAGAATGACATAATGGAATTCAGTGTTAAAAAAAAAAAAGAAAAGAAGAAGCAGCAAAGCAGCGTACTTCAGTATTTAATCATATTAGCTTGCTCTGTTTCTCCGGCACATGCTGTTCCCCTCTCTCTCGCTCTCCGTAGGCCCTAGCACATCAGCGGGAGGAAGGCATAGCAGGTTCCAATGGTGTAAACAGTTCCTAATGCATTTTACCACCAACAGAATACACTACACCAAGAACAGAAGACACAAATGACAGAAACGGTCCATTTCAAAATATCTATATATGTATGTATTCCGTAAGTCCCAAACTTTAGTCTACTGGCTCGATGAGGTTGGCACCCCGATGACTGTTGACCACTGGTGGCCACCCTTAGGGCAGAAGTATACTTGCTGTTAACTACTCATTTGTGTAAACATGATGGCAGCCTCACGTATCCCGCGTCAGTTCGGGTTGTTGGTTGTGCATGTCGTCAAAATTTAACGCTATGGATACGGAGGGTGCAGTACATACAAAAACGCTAGGAGGCAGTGTAGTCACTCAGCACCATCAAAACGAGAAAGGCTATGTGACCCAAACATATCCCTGCCGCCTGCACAGTCACCACTATGCTCGTCAGAACAGCTGCAACGAGATTAGTATTATGTGGATGTGGGCCACATCTGGCAAAGACATGGCAGTGCTGGCCCACTGTTGGCACTGGCAATATGCAGTGAGTCAAAGGTGGTCCACATATTTTAAAAAATGCCTTTGGCCCACCTGTCCCAAAACAGATACAGCAGAGTTGCCTACTTTTGGCTGACGCATATGTGGCCTAAATCTCGCAACCGAGAGTGGTGCGCCCAAGTGCCGTCAATAATTGCAGCAAGTGGGCAAAAATGGAAACAGGGAACCTGGGCCAAATTTGGGCAAGGACACTTTTTCTATTTGGGATGTCCATGCACTGTGGAAAGCGCCGGACAAACCTCTAGAGGAAGCTTCCAGTAACATGCGAAGCTCACTGGTAAGTTTGTGAGCAGTTACGTTTATGATGCAGCCGGTCGTCTACGTGAACACATGACCAAACAGCAAATATATCGCTACCCTTAGGCCGCCCAGATTATTGTTCTACGTACGCCTAAAAATTTATATTGAAAAAAATCTAAATCTGTACCTGATCTGTACCTGATCTGAAACGACTTAGCTGAAAATATTGTTGCTAAAACAGAAAATAACAAAATTTAGAAATTAAAAAAACAAATAAACTGTAAAATTGGACTGTAAGTGCAAGACGAATGATGCAAACCCTGACCTGTCTACTACCCTGGTTAGCTGCCTGTAGGCCAGCCCAAAACGCTCAGCAAACAGCAGTGGGCTGCTAGCTTTGCCATTAGCGTGCCAACAGTGGTCCACCATCCTCCTGCTATTGTGCCAAACAGCCCCCTTACGTCTCCTCTGAGCATCATTGAAAGACCAAAGCCTTAGCATAGTGCTAATGAAGTAGCACAGCCTTCTCCAGAACTGTGCTGTAATTCCATCCTCTGGTGAAACCTGCTACAGAACAGACCCATGCAATCTTATATCTGTAACTGTTTTGCAGATGTGGATTAATCTGAATTCTAGGAGTAGTGAGGTGTTTGGCAGCGCTTTCCACTGTCCCCCGTTCTCAGGCGGAGGAACGCAGGAGGCTAGCATATCATGCTAGCTATCAAGCTAACAGGTAAATAACAGTTTTAAGCTAACTTCCTTCAGTGAACACACTGAAAATTCACGAGAGCTTGAGGACGTGACATTGCACAATTCTCTTCCCCGCTTTTCCCCCCATACCCCAATGGGTAAAACCATTTTAACCAGGATGTAAACAATCCTGCGCGCTATGCTAACAGAGGCCTGCGGCACCTTAGCTTGTCTTTGCTCCAGGTCTTAGGCTAGATACGATTAGATACTGGAATTTCCTGACTTCCGACTATGAAAATTTCCAAACTCCAAGCTCCGACTTCCCACTTTTAAGCACAGTATCATTACACACTTCACTACAAACGGTAAAATAATTCATATTAATTCACTGAACGTTCCCCTCAAAAAGAGCTAGAACATTCCTTTACCAACTATTCTCTCATTCCATCCTTTCTGCCACTCTGGCAGAAAACTAGAACTGTGGGATGGCGTGAGGTCACCAGCATGCATGGCACATGCCCCATGTGGTTTTTCCGAGCATCTGGAGGAACACGAGAGGTGGGACTGAGTGACCGCATTTTGTGTGAGCACTACAGCAGGGATTCAGGTCAAAGAGTCTTTCCCCCTCTCTGCTATCGACGGTGTGCTAGGAAAGCGGCTGCGTGGTACAGTACGTGCCGCTCTGTGAGAAGTGCTTCATTAAATAAGAGACGATGAGTGTAAGCAATGGCAGTGCGTCTGTGCTGTGCAGTTACTAAAGCTGAGTTTAAGACAGGGCACTGTGGGGACATCTGCGAAACAGATGACCGCAGGCTGCTTCCTTTAAAAAGTTCTCCTCACTTGGTGAAGACAAGCACACGGGGTTGGAAGGCCCAGCATGCTGGAAGTAGGGCCCAACAATTTTGTTTTCAAAACGGTACGGATGTTAAAGAGGTAAGAATTCCGGTAATCAGGAATTTCGTCCAGTACGGTCAATAGAGAGATAGAAGTGCTAGTTGTTAACTGCACTGTGAAATAGGAACGTTACTAGGAATGTGCAGTGATGTCGGAACCACATGGAAAATTTGCCTTATTATATGCTGTATTCAATCAACTCCAACAGAAGAGAATGCTTTTCCCGTGTTCCCCTTTTCCTGGTGTGTTCTACAGCTCTTTTGGTGGTCTGCGAAGTTACTAAGCCCAAGCGGGAGAAACTCTCTCCCATCGGAAACACCTTTCTCAGCTGCCTCAAACTACATGCTTTCCTTGTTGGAATTCCAGCCCTTTCATTTGTTACAAGATGATGTCATCACGTAACACAGTCCTTATTGCCAGCACACACAGAGAGCTAAAGCAGTGCAAACGCCCAGAGTAGCCGGCAAAGGTGGACCGAGTCCACCAACTTGATCTACACGACCTTCAGAACCGGATACATGGCAGGACTGACGCCATTGTAAGAACAGCCACAGCGGCGTGGCAGCAGCAGTTCAGGTTGCCGCTCTAGAGGTTGACCAATCAGAGCACACTAGGCTGATCAGGAGGCGGGGCTTCAAGACACAGGAGTTCTAACACAGCATTTCAGACAGAACTATCGTGTTTTGGAAAATTGCAGCAAAAATAAAATTCCGAACAATAAAATTGGCCAAGCTGACTCAGGGCTACTGAGCTAAAACCTTATTTATTAAAATCTTATTTATTGATTTTATCACATTTATTACTGGATATGCATGGCTCTGCAAATCCATAATTAATGTATTAATACTTCACCCTGCATGTGCAGATGTGTACATGATAGAATAAGCCCACAGGTCAGTTACCGGAGCATCCCTTATTATCATATTTTTCTTAAACTCATATAAAACTGCAGGAATATAACGTTACAGTCTGAACAGTCAATATTAATAAAGACACTGAATGTCGTGGCTTTATCTGCGGGGCTTTTGCTGACACCAGTAATCCATGGCACCTCAATACCGGCTGATAACCAATAAATCGGACATGCCCTGAAAGGAGGATTACAATGCTGTACTCAAAAGTATTGAAATAGCCTCAGCAATTATGGATAACCCCGCACCCATCCATATTCCACACCAGCCATGAAATCAAGGCCCAGCGATGGAGGAACACCAGTCCTGTTTTGGTTTGCCAAAACTGCAGGAACATTTTTGCGTAAGCAGATCAATTCGCTGTTTGACAAACACGAGAGAAGGAACGGTTCACTCACCCCTGAGCGCAGTGTAAACAGAGCATCGGAGCGCCGGACCTTCTCCTAAAGTCTGCTGCGTTCTTGAAAATAAAGGATTATCTGGAGCGACGCCACATAAGGGAGTAAAGAACCTCCACCTAATGTCCCCCTAGAACCATTTGGACACCCCCATCTGGAGCCGTTTCCCAGCGGCCCCTCGGGGACAGCAGAGATGAAAGGGTTTAATAACTCCTTACTGCTACATCGCCGCCCGAGAGGCACGTTCACTAATTCTCTATTTGCAGTGTTGGCATGAACTGAGAAAAACGTGAAGGGCTTAAGCCAGATTGGGATCCCCTCGTGCCCCATGCTTACTGGCCCGCCGAGGCCTTAATGTTTCGGAGCTCTCTCAGCTGTGAAACTCAAGGCCTCGTTTCCCATTCCGTGCCATCTATCTAAATCTGTTAGAGCTACTAAATGGGAATGGAGAAAAAGGACAGAGGTGATGATGCAAGGAGCGAGCCTGTTTAAAAGCGATGCTCTGCAAGGACTTGTTTGCTTACATTCGGAGAGGGGAAGGGTCGGGAGGGAGGGGGTGGTCTAAGCAGCTGTGTAAAACAGACTGCACTTCAGATTTCACCTCACAGTGCTGTTCCAACTTTGACTCAGAGAAATGTTTATGTCCTTTTAGGAACAAGGTGTACCATGTTTGATGCAAAAGGAGCCAAGCACAGGACATCTGACCATCGCAGTCGGATCAGCAGGACACAGAGAACGAAACTGTGTCCAGAACAGCATGCTATTTAAACTAATCAGGGCTGTGTACTGGTAGGAACATGGCAGTGCACCACCATATGCACAGGTTGGCTAATGCTAATGTTAGCGCTGCTGCTCTCTTAAGCTACTGGTTTACTCAACTACAACAGGGCTACCTAGCAGTAGGAGGTTCAAACACAACACTATATAAACACCTGTCTCCCACCAGTCTTTACACGTACGCTGTAGCACTACGCTAATGCTAATGTTAGCATTCCACCCCTACGCTACTTGTTTACTTGCCTACAACAGTGCTATCTAGTGGTCTGAGGTTTCAACACAACACTGAATGAACCACCGTCTCCCAAAAATCTTTACATGTACACTGTAGCACTATGCTAATGCTAATGTTAGCATTCCACCCCTACGCTACTTGTTTACTTGCCTACAACAGTGCTATCTAGTGGTCTGAGGTTTAAACACAACACTGAATGAACCACTGTCTCCCACCAACTTTACATGTATGCTGCTAGCACTACGCTAATGCTAATGTTAGCACTGAGCCTTTATGCTAATTGTTTACTTGATTACAACAGTGCTATCTAGAGGTCAGAGGGTCAAACACAACACAAAAAAAAATGAACCGCTGTCTCCCACCAATCTTTACATGTACGCAATGAACACTATGCTAATTCTAATGTTAGTGCCGTGCTAGTGCTCTTATACTACTTGTTTACAGCAGCGCTATCTAGCAGTCAACCCAACACTAAATGAGCCCGTTTCGTACCGATCTTTACATGTACGCTATTAACACTATGCTAATGCTAATGTTAGCACTACACAGTTATGCTACTAGTGTACTTGATTACAGCAGCGCTATCTAGCGGTCAACACTAAAGTCTGCCAACAATCTTTACATGTGCACCAATTTAAAATCCATGTAGTGTTTTTGAGAATGGATACAGTATCAATAAACAAAATATCAGGATGTATTTTCAATATTTCCCTACACCCAATACTGAATGTCCTATATAAGACAAAGCATTCTTCTGTTTTGGAATAATGTGAGAAGTATAGATGATATTTTAATAATTATTGTGGTAAACTGCTGAAACTGCAGGTGATACCGCCTACCTGACTGTTTAATGGCATATAGACTATGCAGCACGTGACACATGAATTAAATGTCATTTTGTTAATCGTTCTTGTGTCTGTTTACTTTAATGCAGCTTGCAAAAACACGATATGATATTTCTAACACGTCGCTCAGCACTACTGACACCGTCTACTGATCCATTTCAAAACTGCTCCGCATCACTCCTGAGAATGATTTACGGACCTGAAGAGCGGCTGTCCACAAAGTTAGTCCTCACACGAAAGATCAACAGAGCCCGAGCTTTGATGGGTCAACCAGGGTAACCTGCCAGGAATACCAATATGGGCCGGTGGGCTGGGATTATTGTCCCTGAGCCACTTGTAGGGGGGAACTGTGGCTTTCTTGAGGGGTGAAAATGTAAAAATGAACAGCCAAGGGTTCTTTTCAGCTGCAAATGAGGACACGGGAGAAAGCCAGGCCGTGAAAGAGCGAAAAAGAGCAGGATGAAAGAGAGGGGAGGGAGGGAACGAGGGGTGGGAGGAGGAGAGGAGTTAATAGAGACGGAGGTCTAGGAGACTTCACTCGTCTCCATGAGCGGCCCTGTCAGAAAGACAGACCGAGAGAGAGAGTGGGAGAGGGGGGTCTGAGGTCGTGGTGAAAGCTTTGGATCAGATGACAGCAGATTTCCAGTAATGCCACACTCGGACCAACAGCACGGCACTCAAAGGGACGGATCCCAGACTGACCGCACTGGCTGACCCAGATCATTCGGACTGGCTAACAGCTGCAGTCTGGGCTAAGACTGAAAAGCCTGGCCCTTCTATGTCCACAATGGTGATGCATCAGTCCTCCTGACGGGTGCCAAAACTTATGCTTCTGGGGGACAACAGTGACCAGCTGGAGGGGGGAAGGGGGG
>JAMWET010003864.1:420000-504886 GCA_024036415.1 Prochilodus magdalenae
GCCTCGCAGCAAGGAGGGCCTGGGTTTGATTCCCGACTGGGGTTTCCAGGGTCCTTCAGTGAGGAGTTTGCCTGTTCTTCCCGTGTCAGGTGAACTGGAGATGCCCACTAGGTAGGCAGGCTGTCCAGGATGTTTCCTGCCTTCTGCCCAAAGAGCCCAATGGGGTAGGCTCTGGGACCACCAGGATACACACAGTCACATGCAAAAGTGGGGGCACGCCTGCTCAAATCTGAGGTGTTAGTTGATTGTAGATGTTGGCCAAAAAAAATGGACATAAAAATGGTGGCACATTTGATGTTTTCACGCAGCACTAACACGTGCAGATTTGCATACGGCTTAACCTCAGTGTGAGCTCCGTCTACCAACCTCTGGTCTACTTCCACTGTGGCTCGTACAGTTGTACAAATATTTATCAGGTCGTTGCCCTGCCGTCTAATCATTTATGATGTGAATATACTGCTGCGTTCTTCTTTCTGGTATCAGATGATACGTGGCATAAAGGCTCCACCAAGGTGATGTCATGCCTAATCTTCATGGCCACAGCTGTGAAACAATCCTCAGAGGCCACGCTGGCCCTCGTACCGACTGTAGGGTGAAAAGCTCAAAGGTTAAAGCTCAAAAGTGACCCCGGCCAACTGGGACGTGACCTCCATGACCCGGTCTGAAAGTGATTATGTTGCCCGAAGACAGCTTTAAAAACAGGCCTGTGCTCGGGTTGTAGAAAACAACGTAAGGGTCAGAGTTCCCTCACTCACTAGACTGCAGGAGGTGTCCTAGGAGAAACCTGAGGTGACTGTTTAACTCTCGCGTTCAGAATTAGAATTTAGTGCCATTTGCCGTTTGCGCTTGCAAACAAAGGAATTCGTCCTCCGCATTAAACTCTGCACACTAGGGGGCAGTGAGTACACTCACCCTGAGCAATCGGCAGCCTCATACATGATGCCCATCGAGCAGTTGGGGGTTAGGTGCCTTGGTGCCTTTAACCCACTCATGCAGTGATCTGCGATATACCTACACATACACACTAGAGGGCAGTGAGTACACTTGCTAGGTGCAGTGGGCAGCCTCATACATGATGCCAAAGGAGCAGTTGGGAGTTAGGTGCCTTGCTCAAGGGCATGTCAGTCATGTCTTGTCTTCCACATGGCTGGAATCCGCCCGACGACAGCTCGAACCTCCATTATACAACTGCCCAATGCTGATAACTGTTATTATCAACAAAATAGATGCATCACCAAAAATAGCTCCACCCAGAAGGAATCAACCAACATGAAACAAAACTTGGTGGGTAGGTTTGACAGCCTGGACGGCTTATCACTGTCCCTGACTGACCCAACAGCCACGATTGCGGACATTCAGCGAGTAGTGATGTCCTCCATGAGTCATGCTGTTAGTGCTTGCACCATTGTCAGACGGCTGTATGTAGCAGGACTACATGCACAAAGACCATTTCGACGACTGCGCTTAACACCACGTCAACATCACCACCACCACTGCAATGGTGCCGTTCTTTAGTGACGAGTCCCGCTTATGTCTTGGCCAGTGCTAAGATGGACGGTTTGTTGTCATGCATCACATGTATCCAGCCTGGTGTCATTCCAACCCCTACCGCACAATCGGGAACTATGTAAGGGTATTCAAGCTGAATGGGATGCATTATCACAGAACAGTGTTAGGAACATCTACAATTCCAAGCCGAGACGTCTGGCATGTTGCATTAGCCTCCTGTTCATCACCCTCTGGAAAATCAAAGCAGTGTTGTTCACAGAGATTCAGAAGAGACTTGACCAGGGTAAGGCTCTAGCTTTACTGAATGTGGAACTCTGACTAGAATGAAAACTTCACCCCTCAGTGCAATCTGCTGCAAACATGCCGTATTCACCTCCTCCAGTGGTGACTAGGGAAACCGCCTCTCGGATGACGTATATTGAAAGTAGAAGTAAACAGTGAAAGACCACACGTGCTATTCTTGAGGGGAAAATGAAGTTTTATTCCAAGTTCTAAAATGTGCCATTAATTAGTGTTAAAAGTCCATCCCCAGCTTCATCCTCTGTAAAAATCTCCAGGCTAGCTGCTTTCCTCGCAGAGCGCTGTCAACCAGGCCTCGCTTGCATCTCCTAATGATGGGCTAGGGGGTAATAGCACAGTGCATGCAAGGATTAACCAGCGCTTCACAGGGGTGGTCTAACTCGAGGTACCAAAGGCATGCATCACGGCCCTAGTAAGGGTCCAGAACAGCAGCCGCCCCGAAATACATGCTGCCTAGCACCACATTAGCATGACGTGCACAGCTAAATGAGAGGGATGTCAGTCGACCAAGCATGGTATATATTTCCACGGCAACAGTAAAATGAAATAATGAATTAACTCCACTTTAGTGTAGAAATACATATAGTACAAGAACGTGCTGACTAAATGTACTGTGGTGCCGCCGTGCAGCATCACAGCTAGTTCTGACGAGAAGTCTTTATGGATTCATTTGTACACGTTGTACATCTTCTATATTGAAGAGCCTGAGTGTAGGTAGAGTGGTGGTTTATTTTGTATGTACATTTCGATAGGACTTTTATATTGAAGTGTCTGAATACGGGGGGTTTGGTGGCATTTTAGGCTCATATGTACAGTTTTTATTGGACTCTTATATTGAAGTGTCTGAATTCGGGTGGATTGGTGGCGTTTTAGGCTCATTTGTACAGGTTTTATAGGACTCTTATATTGAAGTGCCTGAATTCGGGTGGATTGGTGGCGGTTTCGGCTCATTTGTACAGGTTTTATAGAACTTTTATATTGAAGTGTCTGAATACAGGTGGATTGTGGCGTTTTAGGCTAATTTGTGCAGGTTTTGTAGGACTTTTATATTGAAGTGCCTGAATACGGGTGGATTGGTGGTGTTTTAGGCTCATTTGTGCAGGTTTTATAGGACTTTTATATTGAAGTGCCTGAATCTACATGTGTCTTCTCACTACAGTGGGAGCAGGTATTAGCTACTTAAAAATAAAGCTTGGTTACGGACTGAAAGCTGATTCTACCGAGACCCTGAACACTGAGATGTTTTGTAGCGCACCTCCACTGATAGCCTGGCCTACATTTAGCCAAAAACAGCTCCCACAAATATCCGACTTCCAAACCTACAACCCAAATATCTACCCAACGAATGAACAGCTGATCACAAAGGTCAACATGTTCGCATATCATCACTGTCCAGTGAAAAGTCCATCTCTATTTTTGTCAGTTTTTACTTTTATGTATCATTCGATCACATGAGCTGCTGTTTACACTGTGAGAACTTTTCATGATAAATGGACCAATGAAAACGGTCCAAAACTGCTTGGCAAAAAGTCTGGTTCCATTGACTTCCATTAAAATTCCATTTGTTTTTGGCCTCTCCTGTAAAGTTGCCCTTTTGGAGATACTTGTATTGGACAGCGATGATATATACACTGTAGGCATATTTAGTTTGAGGCAGTTAAGCTCCGCCCATTCACCCAGAAGTTGACAGCTTTCTAACTGAGATGCAATACTGGGCATCCAATCAGAATAGAACATATAACAGTCTTAAAGGCACAACAACAAAACCAGCCTAGTTAATGTCTTTCTGTGCTACTTACTTAACCTCTCACCACTTCCTTCATGCGCACTGTTTATATGGAACTGGATGTTGGGCCTACGGCTAGCGGTGCCCTTTCAACCCCACTGAGCTGAGGATCAGGATTAGCTCTAGTCTCACTTCCATTTAAATCCATGAAACCAGTGCATACCTTCCCAACAGCTTTCAGTCCTGTCTGAGAGGAGACACGTGTCCTCATGTATCGGGCCTTAAAAAGCACAGACTGAATGTAAGCAGGGTCCAGCTGCCTGCTCCGCTCCTCCGTCCATGCTGTGAGTCATCGGCGCAGGAGCTGCGTGGAACAGCATGTTATTCCGACTGCTACTCCGACTCTGAAATTAGCCCTCGCCCACGTCACGTTCTCAGGGATATGCTTGTACAGCACAGACAGGAAAATAGGTTCCATGCTAAGGGTGGGCGACAAGGCAGGAATCGAGAGAGAGATGTAACAGTGTTGAACTGGGACTATTAGCTCTACTGTAATGCTAACCTCGGCTAGCTTCCCTATGGAATGCTAATTGTTTGTTAGCACTGCAGTTTGCTATCGGCAAAGTTAAAGTTTTTATTAACATGGTTATATTATATTTAACACAGGCATTACCCGATATCCCTCCTACCCCCGGTGTAGTCGATCAGCCATGGGCTGTTTGTAGTTGCTTGTTTGGTTTAGCGCGGGAGCAGCGAGGCTAGCAATGCTAACAAACACTAAAACTCTACAGTCACCCCGAAAACTGCTCATGGTAGAATACACCCCCACACCTCCTTATAACCCTCTCAGAGTGCATCCCGCTCTTACAGACTTGCTGATGTGGATTAGGGTAGACGTCTGCGCAGGGCTGAGTCTTTATTCCCGCCCTCGCTAATCACTGCGTCCTGCTCCCGCTCGCAATCCTGTATGAAGGTAAACGAGGTCCAGTGTTTGATGTACTCTAATCACAAACTAACGACTTCCTCCTGAAACAATCACGACTCAAACTGAAAACTGCATGTCCTACTTGCTGTGTTGCATCCACCTGTCTGTAGATCGCTTTCCACCACAGAGGCCGTCTGAAGGCTCCACCGTTTCGGTACCACAGTAATTGAAGCTTTGGCACAAGTTCTGCCAGGAAGACCGCAACGTGACGTCATTCGTTCATTCATTGCTCTGGCCAATCACAGTGCAGGACACACACCAGTCTGAAAAAGGATCTAAATCTTGTTTCTTATTTGCTGCTTTCAAGTGTCAATGTTCCTCCCCCTCCACCACCACCAGTTTCGCTTCTAGACCTGGGCCCAAGACAAGGCCTATACCAACGACTCTTCTGGCATAGACTCTTCTTCTGAAGAGTTGTTATCCTTCAAGTTGTAGTGGTATTAAAATACAGCTATTCCATAAATTTTGCCTGTTGTCTAGAATTTCCATAAATTTTGCCTGTTGTCTAGAATTTCCATAAATTTTGCCTGTTGTCTAGAATTTCCATAAATTTTGCCTGTTGTCTAGAATTTCCATAAATTTTGCCTGTTGTCTTTCTGGCAGAACTGCAGTTCATGTGTTATCTATGAATAGCTCGTTCACAGCTAATCATAATGAGTGTATTACTTTCTTATTGATCATTTACCTGTTCTTCCTTTATGTTAATTATTTATGCTACTGATCGTGTGATTATTATCATTTTTACATTGTATATATTTATCAATTTGCAGGATGTGTCTACATGAATATGTTGATTGGTTAACTGGCCACACATAACGAGTGCCATGGAGTCACAATCAGTATTCGTGACTAACATACATAGGAATCTGACCCAAGATCAGACCTGCTGATATCGTCTAAAATGGCCTTCTGGTTCGGTTTCAGTTTTGGTCATGCACTTTTCCAGAAATGGAACTACTGGGTTCTTGTGCTTGTTAGCAACATTAGCCTGCAAACTACCACCAGCAACATGTGGTCTTCAAACATGAGCTGGGTGATGGACTACATCTGTAAAGATTTTTAGTCAAGCCATTTCCTTAAAAGCCAATATGGAGAAAAAGACAAATTAAGAAAATCAATTAATACGATGATGTCACAATGGGCCGATACCCAATCAGCTCCTTAGGTTAGTACGTAGTTCATGTTTATACTATATGGACGCCACAGTTGTTTACTAATGCTAAGCTGCAGTTGTTCAGTGTTCTAGAAGTACTGATGTTGAAAATGAAAGTAAAGCTATGGATCATATCACTCATCACATTTCGTCATATCCCATATACCCACAGAGACCATCTCTCCCAGTGTAGAACAATAGATAGGCCTCCCTGCAACAGTTTTCCCCAAAAACCTTTTTCTTGTTCTTGCTCTAATATTGTCATCACCTACATATATATACAGTCATCATCAAAAAGCAGCTGCACCCAGAAGGAATCAACGGTCAGGAATGAAGCCTGCAAAATGAAACTAACAGTCCCGCGTCACATCTGTCCAGAAGGCCTGGTGTTACTTAACCTCCACCCCTACCGCACATTCTACGGGAACCGTGTGAGAATGTTCAAGCTGCATGGGATGGATTATCACAGAACACTATCAGGAACCTCTATAACTCCATGCTGGGACGTCTGGCGGCCCAACTCCATACTGAGAGACAGACTTCTGTATGTGTAGCTCAGTTAATATTCCCCATATCAGTCTAAATGTATCATCAGTTATTGATCCTGGTCACCTTTACCTTCTTTTATCTGTCATCCCACACCTCCTTCTGGTTGCAGCTATTCTTTAGATGAGTGTATATATAATATATAGTATGTGTATAATATATAAATATATATGTATATATCAGGCTGCCCAAATACATAACAGCCATCTCTTTTTCAGCCTCTGTCATAATTCATGCTGGAGAATATTACCGTCATTCAACTCTCAAGTCCACAGTACTTTCCCAGTTCCTCTTGATCCAGCTCATGCTGGAAGCTGTCCATCCAAATAGTCACTTTAGGAATAACACTTACTATCAGTCTTACTATGAGTCAGTGAGTAGTCATATGTGGCGGTAGGTGACACTAGTGACCAGGAAACGATCATAAACAGCTGATCATAAAGTGTTTGTAAACATGTTGTAATTGAGTCGGTGCTTCGTGCGTACATCTCTCAGTGTTTAGACAGGCGGATGACCCGGTCCGGCCTGTTTATGATCCAGATTCAAGAGTCGGCCTCCTGTTTCCTTTCGAGTCAAGAGGGAAATCACCCTCAGCGTATTGACTGATCCAAATGACACTTAGGAAAAAAGCCAGCAGCTTAACGAGCCTCATCATGCTATCAGACGAGTGTTAAAATGAATATATTATAAACCCCTGGAAACAATACGAGCTTGTCTAACAGGTAAATAACTCATAATTATTTCATTTCCGGTCAGAGCAGCTCATCTAAGCCCACAGGAAACCGCACATCCTGTCTAATGACCGCTTCATACATTCACAAATTAAACGCTACAAATATAAGCCCACCAGACCCAAGACCAGACCCCTGAGACTGAACGTATCTAACAGCGTGCAATGCACTTTCATGAGATCCAATAACAGCTGTGGTTGGATTTGGCATGTACTAGACACGTTTCTGGATGTAGACCACGTCAACCACAGTGTACATGGTCTCATGGTGTCATCATTTATTAGCTCTATAGAAGATGTGTTTAGTGAATACATGTCCTGTGTATGAATGCTAGGTGTCCTCTTCTTTAGTGATGGACAAAATATGCAAACCATGAGGTTGAGTTAAAGTAGAGATACACAGGGTACAATACTTCTCCAGTGTGAGCAGAAGTCCCTCCCTTTAGACCTTCACTGGAGTAACAGTACTATAAGTATGTACCTTCTGATGTACTTAAGTATGGAGAGTAACAGTACTAAAGTATGTACCTCCAGATGTACTAAAGTATGGAGAGTAACAGCACTAAAGGATTTACCTCCAGATGTACTGAAGTATGGAGAGTAACAGTACTAAAGTATGCACCTCCAGATGTACTTAAGTATGGAGAGTAACAGTACTAAAGTATGCACCTCCAGATGTACTTAAGTATGGAGAGTAACAGTACTAAAGTATGTACCTCCAGATGTACTAAAGCATGGAGAGTAACAGCACTAAAGTATGTACCTCCAGATGTACTAAAGCATGGAGAGTAACAGCACTAAAGGATTTACCTCCAGATGTACTGAAGTATGGAGAGTAACAGTACTAAAGTATGTACCTTCAGATGTACTTAAGTATGGAGAGTAACAGTACTAAAGTATGTACCTCCAGATGTACTGAAGTATGGAGAGTAACAGTACTAAAGTATGTACCTCCAGATGTACTGAAGTATGGAGAGTAACAGTACTAAAGTATGTACCCTTAGATGTACTTAAGTATGGAGAGTAACAGTACTAAAGTATGTACCTCCAGATGTACTTAAGTATGGAGAGTAACAGTACTAAAGTATGTACCTTCAGATGTACTTAAGTATGGAGAGTAACAGTACTAAAGTATGTACCTTCAGATGTACTTAAGTATGGAGAGTAACAGTACTAAAGTATGTACCTTCAGATGTACTTAAGTATGGAGAGTAACAGTACTAAAGTATGTACCTCCAGATGTACTTAAGTATGGAGAGTAACAGTACTAAAGTATGTACCTCCAGATGTACTGAGTATGGAGAGTATCAGTACTAAAGTATGTACCTCCAGATGTACTTAAGTATGGAGAGTAACAGTACTAAAGTATGTACCTCCAGATGTACTGAAGTATGGAGAGTAACAGTACTAAAGTATGTACCTCCAGATGTACTGAAGTATGGAGAGTAACAGGAGTATGGTTTATTACGGCTCTAATGTTCTATTATCATTTCTGGAACAGGACTCTTCATCAGCTCAGTGTAGGTGAAGAGACTCTAGTGTCTCTCAGTCCACCAGTCTTTAATAGAAGCTCATTCATTAGTCTGACACTGATGTCTATTCACATCATCATCAGCACAGAACACTGAAGGAGAACAGGTTCCATTAGCTAGAACCATAAAATAACTTTTTGCAAACAAGTAAAGTTTTGGTTTAAGATTTATTTGCAACTTAGTTACAAATATCGTCCCTGTCCAATGAAAAACATATATGTCCATTTTTGACCATTTTCACTTTTATGTATCATTTGATCACATGAGCTGTTGTTTACACTGTGTGAGAATTTCATGATGAATGTACCAACAGAAATGGCCCAAAGATCTCTTGGAAAAAGTCTGGTTCCATTGACTTACATTAGAATTAAATTGGATTTTAGCCTCTCCTGTAAAGTTGCTAATTTGGAGATACTTGTTTTTTTTTTTGGACAGCGATGATATACATGTTATAAACGCACGCCAGTCATGAGTGCATGTGTACATGTTTCTATATGGTGGTCTTTTTACCCACAAAGTCAGGAACAACATGTTTCATCTGCTTACTACCCCCATCCTGCTTTACCTGCCCCTCCAGGTGGTCCTCAATGTAGTCCAGGCCTGAAATGTAGTATCCATGTATCCATTAATGAGCTTATTTCGGTTGGACATGCTGCGTTTTCACGTGGTGGAGTAAACAGTCAGATAGTTGAGTTGGAAATGTGGTGGAGTTAAAGTCCAAATACTATAATGGGCTATAATGTGGCTTAGGTGCTCTCATTACCACGCAAGAGACGCCAGTCAAACTGTTGCCTGGGGGATCACATTGGTCAGGAGCGGCTCTGCCCAAGGCTATCGTTACTGTAGCAATGCAGGAATAGAATAAAAAGCTGGTAGTGACTAGTTACACTTACTCCAGAGCCTGTTCTCCAGTACAGTACTAAAGGAGTGTTCTCTGCTGAGCATGGTCTACTACTTCAACCTCCCCCTCCGCAGCCTGACTACGCTCCAGTCTTGAGGCAGTCATGAGGCTCAAGTCCAAGCTAAAGCTCAGAGTCATGGTCACAAATCTTTCTCAGCCTGTCAAGTCAAGCCTCAGTTCATTACATGTGTGCCTTGACACACTACTGTTTGGGTGACTATTGAGTTTGTGTTTGTTAGCAACATTAGCCTCGTAGCTCTGGTTCTTCACTAAAGAAGCAAAACCTTGACACTAAAGTGACCTGGAGGAAGGTGGTAGTAACTTCAGGCTCTTGCAGATGGCGCTGCACCAGGATGATGGGGATATACGTACCTGGTGGGTGTGAGTGACGGGATTCATAGATGGAGAGGAGGTGCTACAGTGCAGGGAATGTCTCGTTCCATGTGTGGTAAATGGCTCCAGAGCGGATGTTAATGATTGGCTAAAAGGAGTGATTGAGCATTTGGGCGTGGCCAAAGACCATAGTGTGAAGGAAGCAGCTGGATCTGCAGGTGTATGGAAGTGTACGGTCATACAGGTCTCCCAACAGTGGCTAAAATCCCAATGTACAGGGAAGGCATCCACCAAATCTGGCCCAACTCCGCAATCCTTTGATGCTAGAGTGTCTGAACACTGATGTGTCCTACATCCAGAGACCTGTCCAGTCCATGCCAAATCCAACCACCGCTGTTATTTCCAATCACCAAAAAGCTTGGGCCTCCACGGGCCCTTTAAAGAGGCCGGAGACTTTCTGAGGGCCCGTTGCCTTACCGTTGGCCTGCCCTTCCCTGGCCTTGACCGCAGTGCCTGGCTCTTACGTTATGATTTGTTATGGTGAAGCACTAGACGTATTGTAAAGGCTCCAGTGAATGCCTGATTCTTTTCCTCCGCCTTTCTTTACCGCAGGGAGTATCTGCGCAGGACTGAAGACAAAAGCCGAGATTATGTAAGAGGTGGATGCAGACAGGATTAATTCTGCACACTCAGGCCAACAATAAACTCTATTATTCTTCCCTCCAGGGCTCAACTCTTCCCCTATAGAAACAAGGCGTACAGTACATGTGCAGCGACCGTCCTCACCGCTACTGCTGCCGGTTATTTATGGCCCTCCTGCTGGGAGCAAAAGCCGTACTGCTCATGCTAATGTTGTAGCTGCAGGAGGTGGCAGGTTAAGTGTCTGATGTACCTACAAATTGTGAATTAATGCCATCCTCTGCTGAGAGAGAGAGAGAGAGAGAGAGAGAGAGAGAGAGAGAGAGAGAGAGAGAGAGAGAGAGAGAGAGAGAGAGAGAGAGAGAGCTCACCCTCTCCTCTCTCCATCCCCTAATTACACTACAATCACAGCAGAGCCGTCGCAATCACAAAGAGCTGTTATCAGCATGCTTATCCTAATCATCATCATTATTTCAAGGGCAGCTTCTGCTCCACGGCAAAAGCAGGCTCAGCTCGGGATCAAGCAGAAGCTCGCTCTTAAAATTACGCTGTTTCTGCATAATAACAGATAGCACATCTCCCTCCTGAGAGGTGGGCGGGGCTAAGCTGTCTTGACTCTCGGAACGTGTTCCTGATTTGCTTCATTCAGGTCGGACGTTTTCCTGATATCCGTATCAGCGTTAATGCATCAGGTTCGATACGTTCGGTACTTTAAAACGGAACCGCTGCTGCAGCGAACATGCTCCCCGTAGCCTCTAGGGCTGGGTTTTTCTACAAACTAGTTGATTTCCCTTTATGCATTCTCCAGCTTTCGGCCTGTCTCCAAAAATCCACCCCCAAGATCCTCACAAAGGGACTTTCCTAATCCAATCCAACCCAGGAACACCTCACCCTAGAGCAGTGTTTCCCAACCCTGGTCCTGGAGAAACCCTGCCCTGGAACAGGGTAAACTCTAATGTGCAGGACAGGTGCCTCCTGGACCAGGGCTGGGAAACACTACCCCAGGGTGAGGTTCTCCCGGGTTGGTACTAGGAAAGCCCCTGTTTGAGGACGTGTCTTGGCAAAACTACAAATCCTTTGAGGCGGACGTCTGGAGACAGGCTGGTGAAAATGGTTTACCTGATGTACAAGCTCACCTCAGGGCAGAATGACGCCGGCAGGTCAGTTTTGCACTGGGACTCTTGTACTAGGGAGCCTCCAGCTGTAATACGTGGAGACTGAGGTTGTAATTGTCCTGCTGAAATAAGAAGACCTTCTCTGAAAAAGACGTCGTCTGGATAGGTAGCTCCAAAACCTGCACATACAGTTGAGCTTTAATGGAGCGCCACTGGTGTGCAGGTCACCAACCCCGGTTACACCATCATGGATTACATTTACGGTATTTAGGTGGCGCTATTGTCTTTGCCTAAGGACTCTTATTAAAACAGTATGGTCACCCAGCCGGGATTCGAACTCCAGTCTCCCATGTGTGATGGCGGTGGCCCCCTGGTGCTTGGTGGTGTTATCCACTGAGCTACATCAACCTACAAATGCAGCATCAACCTACAGATGCTGACTTGATAACAAGCCACACAACTGCCTTTCCGTTTTTAGCCCGGAGGACTGCCGGACACTTTTCCACTTTTCCACTCTACTAAATGAGTTTTAACCTGCATTTGTGGATGCAGTCACCGTGCTCCAGACAGAGATTCAAGTTGGCGTAGTTGTGTAGATTAGCTGTGTAGATCTATGTTGTGTAGAGCTGTGTAGAGCTGTGTGTGGGCTCCTCCAAGTTCCTCACTGTTTTACATTGACCATCTTTATTCTTTAGCAGTTGTTCTATTCGCCTGGGCTGTCTTTCTGTGGTGACTCCTCCCCATCTCTAGCTACTTCTGAAAGACTCCGCCTCTCTGCGATGCTCTTTATATACCTAACTGTGTTACGGACCTGTAGTCAACTAACCCAGCCAGCTCTGAAAAGTTCCACCAAGTATTTTTAGCGTTTGACACCTTTTCCCAGTCTTTGCTTACCCATGCCACAAACCTGCTGCTAGTTCCAGTTCCTCCATATGTAGGTTCTGTGTTGCACGAGTTTAAAACCTGAGTGCTAAAACCAACAATCAGCCAATAAACTACAACACCCATTTCACAGGCTCACACGTTCTGTTCATCCTTCAAATAAACTGCATGCACACTGGGTGAAGAAGTTCCACTTCAAAGCAAACCACCACACCACTTGAAAAGCTAAGCCTAGGGCTTCCAGTGATTCAGGCTTGGCCGTATACTAGTCTATAGGGCAGTGGCTAGCAGTGGTGACCCCACAGGTCTTCCCAAAGCCTAGGACATGTATTTGGGTGATGCGTGTTGTCTAACCATTAGAGACATAACCTCATGTTTGCTACATGACTAACAACGTTTAACTCAAGTTCTAGCTGGGAATGCCCCTGTAACAGTCACAAGCAATACTACTGACCCTATCTGGAACTAGGGAACTTCCCATCCCAAACCTGCGAAGGCTCTTTTCCCAGTCTTGACATGATTAACTGTCACGGAGCTGCATGGATAATTGCCGTGAAATGACTCATGCCCGTTTTTGGAAATCGTTCAGCTGTGTCACAACTTGACTTCTGCCTTTCATTTATTAGATCCAGCTTGCCTCTTCAGTCAGGACACCACAGACCGGCTCCCAATAGGCTTCCGTGCAGAGTAAACACGTTTACGGCACGTCTGTCTGACCACATCCCTCGCTTTTCCCAACCTAGTTGGAAGCAGGACACAATGAGGCAATGCTCTCTCAACATGTGGCGTGGGGAAAAACGTCAAGGAATGAATCACTGAGAGTGGGAATTCTAAGTGGGACAAAAGTGCAAACTCAGTGGCACCACTACGAAATCGGGGTCATACGCATCAAGGTCCTCACTACATGACCCCGGGATCACTCTTTGCCAGTCCTATGCTAACAAACAGTGCTAGTCAAAGGTCTGGACACGCCTACTCCGGGTGGGTTTTCCTTGTTTTGGCGTTTTTTCCAGTGAAGCCATCCAAAAACAATATAACACACATCTAAACTTCTGGTTTAGATTCCTCAAATAAGCTCCGCCCCCTCTCGCACATTCTCGATCGTACTCGCAAGCAGCTTCCTGAGGAGCCACCTGTGATGTTTCTCCAATAGAGAAACGAGAAGAGAAAAGGAGTCTGAGTTCTTCAAGTTCTAAAATGTGATGGTTTAGTTCTAGCTGCAACATAGATGTTCACACAGTGCAGTTGTGAGGATCAGCTGGAGTTTAAGTGGTGTAAAGTTAAATGGCCTCAAGATACATAAAAAACACACATCTTAAAGAAGGATATATCGTGTACCTTGCATTTTAAAAAGGTCACAGATAAAGGGAAAGATCAGCTTTGCTTTTGAACGATAATGGAAGTTAGGAAAAACATAATTCCATAATTATCAGTTTATTATTTTGGATCATTTCTATTGATCCATTCATCATGACTTTCTAACGCAGTGTAGAAAGTAGCTGGAAGCTTTAAATTATGGCAAAAAATGAACAAAATTATGCTACAAGGTTTTGTCCCACCAGTAACAATACATATATATACGGTATACGCACACACTCTTACTTTGCTGGTCCACCTTGTAGATGTACAGTCAGAGACAGTAGCTCATCCGTGATGGTCATCCTCTTATCCTTCAGCAGTGCTCACAGGATGCTGCCCTCAGGGCACTGCTAGCTGGACAGTTTCAGTTGGTGGACTGTTCTCAGTCTTGCAGTGACACTGAGGTGTTTGGACACTCCAGCAGCACTGCTGTGCAGAATGCCAACTCACTGAAATCATTATTTTCATCTGAAATCAAAAACTTAGTTCCTGAAATCACAGACTTCCAAACAGGAACTCAAACTTTTGAACAGTAACGTTAATGATCCCAGATCGGTTCTTACTTCCACACGTACAGGCCTGGGTGAGAGTTGAGACCTGCTACTGAAGCCCAGTTTCTGACAGCTTTCGGCATATCATGGTGCCATCTGTGCCGTCCGACCATCCTACGTTTACAGCGAGATACTGAATCATCTTCTATTTGACAGATAGACAGGATCATAAAAGGAATGTGGAGTCCATAACTGTTCCATCAGCTCCTCCAGGGCCTAGAGGCAGATAAGCAGGTCAGCCAGCAAAACTATCAGGTCAGCTGTTTTATAGCCGGAGATGCATCTGACTTCCGCGCACAGGCGAGAACACCACACAGCCCGTATAGCAGAGCCGCAGCAGGCAGCATGAGTCGTCGTAGCTTCAAACGGCAAGGATGGAGTTTATGGTCACTGTGAGGAAGAGAGATGAAAGAGAAATCACAGTTATACTACAGAGTGTGAATCGACACCAAGTAGCCAAAAACCCACCAAATCATATAAACCCATTTAACTGTAAGTAGTACAAAGACAACATATGAAATATCAAGCAAAATATCTGTCCATTTTGAATTTGATGCCAGCAACACGTGTCAAAACTTGGGACATGGGAAGCAAAAGACTCTGAAAAGTTCTAATGGAACATCTCACAGCTAATCAGGTTAATTAGCAATAGATCAGCAACACGGCTGGTTATATACAGAGCATTTCAGAGAGGTGGAGTCTTTCAGAAGCATCTAGCGATAGGGAGGAGCCACCACACCAATAGTGCAACGACTCAAGAACAATGTTCATCAGTGTTAAATAGTGTAATAATAAATTTAATCATCTACACGTCATATCATCATTAATACCATTCTCACTGCACGGGATCAGGAACACTTTTCAAATCCATCGCCTGCGAACACAGCTCATCCCTGCATCTACAAACGCGAGTTAAAACTCTACCAGGCAGAGAAGAACCCAGAAATAAACTGATCTAGCAACGCTGCCGTCTTCTCAGGGCCTGAACCCATTTAAGGTAGACTGAGGTGAAGTGTTTAAGTATCCCTTGAGCCAATCTGAAATCATTTTAGGAAATGATGGATGCTGTGTGTTCTGGGCTAAAGAAGAATGGAACCATCCAACTTGTCAGTGTACAGTTTACAACCCACCCCCAGGTGGTGGTGACCTCCATTAATGCTGAATATACCCGATCTATCTATCTATCTACACATACATACATATATATATATATACATATATATATATACACATATATATATATATATATATATATACACACATATACATATACACACACCTATATCTATCTATCTATACACACACACACACACACACACACACACACACACACACACACACCCCTATATCTATCTATACATACATACATACATACATACATACATACATACATACATACATACAAATATGTACATATATAAAACAGGGCTTTGAAGCAACATGTGCTGCATCTGCACAACGTTTTGGTTTTGGAAGCTGGGTTGCACAAAGTGTGAAAGCTTAACCTAACCTTAGGCTCTGCCAGCTTTAACAGTCACCATCCTAAACCTAGATTTCTAGATTCAAACTAGCTAAAATGTTAAGTCTAAATGAGATCACACGCACAGGAACCTTGTGTTCTTCTCACTCAACGCTTCTAACCCAACATCAACCATCTTTCCAGAAAACTTCACTGTAGAAGAAAGTGCACTGTATCCCTGTTCACCTGAGGCCACTCACCAGTGGATAAGGCTTTAGGTGCTAGTTTTATGCATCTGCTGGCGGAGTGGCAGCTACTTTGCCTTTTAGGCCAAAACTGCAAACTGACATAACCCAAACCAACGTCTCCAAGCGTCTCCAACGTCAGGCAGCGTAGTCGTGACCGGTTTGCGTAGTAGCTCTTTGTTAGGGGCTCTTTAGAGGTCTGGGTCCCATCAACAACACTGTAAACAGTTTCTCTAGAACAGTGGTTCCCAAACTGTGGAACGTGTTGAGTGACATGTGGGGTACATCAAAAATGGTGTCGTTAATCGACCCAACTCTAATAGCTCAGTAACGGCTACTCTTCTAAAACGGTTCTAGTGGAGAAGGAAGTGCTGCATGTTTTGAAGAACCTAGAGCAGAGTTAACTCCATCACGCAGTGCTCTGTGTGTGTGTGTGGTGAGTATCCTTTACTGGCTGCTGGGAAGGGCTGTTGTGTTTGAACCTTGTTAGTCACGCTCGACTTAGTGTCGCTCTCACAGACGTGGTTTAGACGCAGCTGTGGCGAATGATCAGATCTTAGACGTAAGAACTTTGGTGACTTGTCCCCGCGTAGTAGAGGACATGGGTTACTGTGATTCAGGCGACCTGTGGCTCGGTGTCAGTAAACATTTAGTTACTCACTGTTTACTGTACAGCGGCTGACTCTCTCTCTCTCACCCACACAACATACACATACGCGCTCACACTGACTCTGCGGCATTACGTCACAAGTTCAGTTCTCTGGCTTCCTAGCTCCCTGTGCTCCGACGAGAGCCCCAGTCTGATCCCTGCCTATGACACAGCAATACAGAAGCACAAGCCTAATATTATTTATAGTCTATTAGGGATCATTTATGGTAAACATCAACAAACACGAATGCTGGACAGAGTGAGAATCAAGTAGCGTATGAGTAACCTCAGGCGCCTCTGCGTGCACAGCGGGAGGTTAAAGGTCTGTGGGGATACAGGACTGTAGACAGTTTGGGATCACATGTAACAAATCCAGGCCTCTCTAGGGTTTCCAGAGAACGGTCCGTCAAAGAGAAAGTATCCAGTAAGCGGAAGATGTCTGGGTGAAAATGCTTATTGAGGGCAGAGGAGAATGGCAACAGCAACTCATTACATAACAACTCATTAGAACCGTGGTCTGCAGAAGAGGATCTCTGAACTCACAACACATCAAACCCTCAAGCTGACCAACTATAGCAGCAGACGACCACACCCCAGGCACCACTCCTCTCAGCTAAGAACAGGCACCTGAAGCTACTGTTCCTATGGGCTTACAAAACTGGACAATAGAAGATCATATGTGAATGGTCAACAACATCAAGGCATGGATCCATCCTGGCTCGTATCAACGGTTCAGGCTGGTGAGGGTGGCGGAACAGTGTGGGGGACGTTTTCTCAGCCAACTTTGGGTTTCGTTCCATCATGCCCACATAAGCTAACATGCGCCATCTCCATTTATAACCTGGTTTCTTGACCATCACTGTAAGTTCACTGTCCTGTGTCCACTGTGCAGCCAATAAGCCCGCAGCAACTGCTTAATGTGTTCTTGTCCATATAGACCAAATCCTCTGAAGAATGTTTCCAGCACCTTGTTGAATACATGCAGTTCTGAAAGCAGAAAGTGGTCCAGCCTGGCACTAGCGAGGTGTACTTCATGAAGAGAGCGGTTGGTTTTCTCTCTACACGTGTAGACACTATACGGCCCAAAGTTTGTGGACACCTGCCTAACCAATGCTTCTTATTACAACTCTACATCAAGGTTTCCTCCCATCTGCTGCAGTAACCGTCTCTACTTCTCTAGGAAGGCTTTACACTAGTTTCTGGAACACTGTTGTAAGGATCTGATTGCATTCAGCAGTAGGAGCTTTAGTAAGGTCCAGCTCATTCTAAAAGGTAGTTCCAGAGGGGGTTCTATACGATCCTGGTTGCTGTCCCATTACTTTTGGCACACCAGTGTATAATTCTTTCTAGTGTTTTTTACTTGGATGGACAATAAACATCAATAAACACCACCTTCACAGGAGACACGGTGGCTCTACTGAGCTTTGGGAAGCAGAAAGTCCAGAGACAAGTTAAACCCAGTACCAACAATTACACCCCTCTCTACCAAAACCTAGTGAACTAACCCAAACTCCTGACCGCTGCCCTTAACCATCCAAAATCAAGAGTGACGGGCGTGTAATTACACTCGTCAGAATAATTAAGCAAATAATTACTCTCTCGTTCCTGTGTCGTCACAGATACTGTTACTACGGCAACTGGCCTGATGAAAATAATTGATTTCACAGCTGAAAATGAAAAGAGTAGAACTGTGATAAATGGCGAAATAGAAAATCTGAGAGAGGAGGAAAAAAAAATAAAAGGCTGCCATCGATGACGGTTGACCTAAACGATTTGAGCAAAATGCCCAACGACAGCCGACATCAAAAGGATTTCACACCCTGAAAGTGGGAGAACATCCACATACTATACTGAGACTTAATACACTCATCGCCAAAAACAGCTGCACCCAGAGAGAGCCAACCGACCGGAATGAAACGTGGTGGGTCGGAGTGACATTATGATTCAACTTTCAGGCTCAGCTGGGTCATGTGACGTAAGCAAGGCCAGGTCTTATCATTGTACCTGACTGACCCAACAGCCACGACTGCAGACACTGATTGAGAATGGACGCCCTATACTTTTGAACAATGCCAGGGAAGGCATCCACCAAATCTGGCCCAACTGCTCAATTCTATGATGCAAGAGTGTCTGAACATTGTATGTGTCCAGTGCATGGCAAATCCAAGCCCTGCTGTTACTGGTGCTCTGTTTTACATATGTGCAGTGCATGCTGGGTACTGTAGTGCGAACCCTGTCAAACCGATGAGCCTATGAGATAAAGTGAAGCCCTACAGAACATTAACATCTAATAGATGCAGATTTAGTTTATATAGTAACGGAATGGTTTTGTTTCGGAACCATTAGTGAACCATTCACATAGTGAAACCGTGAAATGGTTCTTCAGGCTGATGGAGAACGTTTCGTACATGGTTCTCACATGAACAGGTGGCTCTTTTGTTAGAACCTGGCACATTAGAAGAACCCTTTATACTGCTATATACTGTAGAACCACTTTCCATACACAACACCTTCATCGACCTGAAGAACCGTTCAAGCATGCAAACATTCTCTATAGAACCCGGTCATCATCTCCGAATCCTTGCCTTAAATACAGCACACCGTGGTTCTACTGGCAGCAGGCGTGAGTTAGCAAACACACCTGGTTTTCAGGTGCACTGTGGGGAGGCAGAATGGCTCCAGCGTGGCCGAGAGCTGGAACTCTATTGGGCTGTCCTCTCAGGGTCACCGTGATTGTTGTGGGGGCTTTGAGTCCTGTAGTAATCACAAACACAGCAACAAGAAAGTCAGTATCAGTGCAGCCTCAGCAAAAGCGAGCCTATTTAAAAGCCGTTGGCTAAAATGACTGAAAGTACAAACAATAAAGCTGCAGTATTATCCAGATCCCCAACGCCAGTGTTACAGTCCAGTCTCACTTTTTACATGGTCTAAGAAGCTGAATTCAGATTCAGGGTGGAGCAGAGAAAACAAGGCAACTAGTTACATGACTGTGTGTCAGTTCACCAACTCAACTACACAAGCAGAGGGAGAAACGGGACTGTGAGATTTCAGAGCCAACCTGAACCAGCTTTTAACCTTTACCCTCTGGGCTGGTCATTTTTAAGAATATGACCATGTCTGCTAAGACATTTGCTGAGATGTAAACTAAGCCATTTAGAGTGGTTTGATGCAAATGGTCAGGAACCTAAAGACTCAGGTTTCATTACAGTGGTGGTGATGCCAGGGGTTGTAACGTCCACATAGCAGATACAGCCTTTTATTAACAAGCCAAAATGACCAGCGAACCTAGTTATCAAAAATTACGCTCATAATAAGAAATAGCTGTCACTCTGAACCATGTTTCGAGAATCTCGTACTGTTTGCCGTTACAACAGCCTGCATCCACCATGAACCAGTTTAACAGAATAAGCCATCTCGGCGAATAAACCATAATCATAAAATCCGCCAGACTTCAGGCAGCTTACTGCTAACTACTCAACTGCAAAATAGCCCCCTCCACCACCACTGTAAACACGTTCGCCTCGGTAACATCTCTAGAACACCACCAAACCACTATGAACGACCTGAGCATTTTACCATGCATACTAACACCCCCCACACTTAAAAAATGTGCGACAGTGGGAGGGGACGCACTACATTAACCCTAGTTAGATCATGTTAGCCATGTATTGCCACGTTTCCCTACCAGCATCCACCCCCTCCACCCGTCACAGGGACACAATGCTTCCTAATACAAAGTTTATCATCATGCTCCATCACCATGTATTTGCAATCCACACTTTTGACTTTTCAAACGTCCAGAGCACACGACAGTTCAGCAAATACAGAACATCTGAGGCTGCACAGCATTGGTTTAGAACGGTGTTGGGGGTTTTGGTTTGGATTATGTACCTACCGTTAAGAGCTTCTGCTGAGGAAATGGAAAGCAAAATAATGAAACAATGCAAACACACTTATGATTTCAATGTGGCAAAACAATGGGGAAAAATATATAATATAAATAAATAAATAAATAAAAGGAGCAACAGAAAATGGCACAGAAAATGTTTCCAGGATTAACACACTTGGCTTTGCAGAGAGAAGCGAATGACAGATTCCACTGTATATAAATGGGAACGCAAAAGTTACAAATGCAACAGCTGGAAATGCACCAAGAAATAAAAGACAAGAAAAGACAATGAGAGAAAAAAAGAACAGTGCTGACACTCGTTTACTGTTGGTCGTTTAATGAATGTATTTGTAAGAAGATGCCCAAACAAACAGCACTTGTGGGTCACACGGAAGAACAAAAATGTAAATGGACAAAAGGAAAAACAACATAATGAGCTGGGAACAGTGGACACGCTGCAGGATGACCGAACAGAGCTGCAACACGTAGCTCTTACAACCTCCATTTGCCACTTAGACTTCAGTGTGTGGACAACAGCATCGTTCTGTTTCGCTTCAACCGACACCCGTACAAATCACACCGCATGAGATTAAACAGGACGAGCGCTCCTCGCTGTACAAACTCCCATTCCTACGTCTCACGGTCCTCACTGATTTGAACACAAAGCTGTCTCTGTTTTCTCCAGTCTCGTCTCGTTCTGTGATGGTTAGCACCGGGTGCTACGCTAACTTGTACTACGTGCGATGGCAGTGGCCCCTATATGACCTCTGACCCTGTTGTCACGGGAAAACACCTCCGACTTCTACTCAGCGCGGACGCCTCTGCTTGCTGGAGCGCTGCATCGATGAAGCCGACAAGGACGTACCCGCGCTCTGATTGGACACGTGAGCCAGTCCTGGCAGGCTATTGGCCAGCTTAGCCAGGCCGCCGTTGGTGAGGAGTTGGTGGATGGTTTTTCCAGAGCTGGTGGACACGACTGGGAGAGCACGGACTAGAGTGGCTCCTGTTCCGCTGAGAGAGGTCAGCACTTGTCCGTGAGGCTGCAACTTTCCTCCTGGGGCCTGAAAAAGAGATGGAGGGACGGAGACGATTAGGGAGATGGTAAGTGAGACATTAAATGATGGGCTTACTGAACAGGGGCGTTTGTGGAAAGTGGAACAATCATGTTTGAGGCGTGTCAGGGACGCATACCGACACAGTAACGTTGGGCAATGTGAACGCAGAAGCAACCCAACGTGCAACATTGACCCTGGCAGACCATGCAAGCTTTTGAGCGGGAGCTTTGATCAGAGCATGGAAATACATCCAAATAACGACTCCACCCGGGTGACATTAGTGATAGCACAGCTTGTGGCCAATCACACACAGCGTCTGCACTGCAGAGCTGTTCAGCAGACCTACATACTGGAAACTCTCACCAAGCACCGCAAAGTTCAACAGACACACAGTCCGTTTGGCATGGTGCTACATCATGTGCGATTGTTCACCCTCTGTGGTTTTCCAGCCGGAGACGGGGCCATCACTGCAAGTCTAATCCTTCAGATTAAAGGCTGTGCAGCACAGAATGCTTAACGTTTAATGTTTTTTCTGTTTCAAAAACCGGATAATTAGGAGCAGACAAATGACGGAGCAGTTTCTCTGATGTGTGAGCATGGAATGAGCGCAGAGCAGGAAACAAAACAAGTGATTATAGAAACGCCTTGAGTGAGGAGCTGAAATGTCTGCCGCTCTTTTCCAGTAACATGCGCCGACCCTGGAATTCTGCTGCACTTAGTACACAGGGCTAACTGCGGGGGGGTTAGGTATTCAAGACATGTCTAAAGTTTGTATCACTTAAACCATACCTCAAAATCCAAAGACCTAATTATTTATTTATTTATTTACTAAAACCACTTAAAACAGGTCAAAAAGGCTTGGAAAGTAAAATAAACTTTAGTTTACCACAGTCTGAAAATGCTAAGATATATATATATATATATAAAAATGCCTCTATAAAATATGCCTATATAAAATGCCTATATAAGTAAAAAAAAAAAAAAATTTTTTTGAGGTATAGTTTAAATAATACAAACTTTAGACATGTCTTGAATATGAGAGAGAGAGAGAGAGAGAGAGAGAGAGACAGAGACACAGAGAGAGAGAGAGAGAGAGAGAGAGAGAGAGAGAGAGAGAGAGAGAGAGAGAGAGAGAGAGAGAGAGAGAGAGAAAGAGACAGAGACAGAGAGAGAGAGAGAGAGACAGAGAGAGAGAGAGAGAGAGAGAGAGAGAGACAGAGACAGAGAGAGAGAGACAGAGAGTGAGAGAGAAAGAGAGAGAGAGAGAGAGAATCTATCTATCTATCTATCTATCTATCTATCTATATATATATATACAGATAGATACAAAACACATGTGTGTATATAAAGTACTTGGACCTTGTTGGATGGATGGATGGATGGATGGATGGATGGATGGATGAATAGATAGATACTTTATTGATCCCAGAGGGAAATTCAAGAACTACCATCTGACTATACAATGCTAATGCACAATGCTAATCTACAATACAGTACATTCATATTTCTATTAACCTTTATTTCCCCTCACTAAAAGCCACTGACGAAATCATTAGTTCTAACTGACCCATAAAAACAAAACTAAGCTGTACTGTGTCTGCTGGGTGGCGGGATAATGACTGTGATCTGCTGCTGTGCTATTTGGGGAGGATACTGAGGCAACCTCTCTCAAAATGCTCAGCTCTGTCCACTTCCCTTCATTCGACTCTCGACTCTACTAGCAAACATTCAGGTTCTGCTCTGCCTTATGAGAGATACGGTCTTTGTAAAACTATTCATTTGACAGTCTGCTTATAATTAAAATCATAATTAAGTGAGAGAGCAAGAGTTTGACACGCCACTCATTCCAAGCCCATGCACTTTACAAAACTACAAGCTCCTTGACTGCCCCCTAGAGGACATTATCCATATTACAACGAACCTACACAGTCCAGACAGCAGAGGGTTCCAGGAATTCTCAACTTCAGGGTTCAGAGCTGGCGAGAGGAGTGTACTTCAGGTCAAGTGCTGCTGCTGAGGTGGTACATGGCACTGCTTTGTATGACTGGTAAGTCTATGCCAATGTAAGAGAAGCGCTATCTAACTTCCTAACTACTACTTTTTCTTTTTCTTTCTTTTTTTAATGAATCGTTCATTAATACCATTTTGGGTTTGGAGCTGTACCTGTGTGCTGGAGGGCAGACCCGGGGATTTGGTGTTGATTTCTTGCAGGCTGAAGCTGAGGCCCTGTAACAGGCTGCTAGCAGAGGGAGCTGCACAGACACAAACACACAGACAGTCAGAAAGGGCCAGAAGTACATGCAATGCTTACTTCAGCTGTCCACCTGAAATATAAACCTAGAGCCCAACAAAATGAAACCCTCCTAAAGGGGATTAGCTTGCAGTGTGTAGTGCGATTCTTGCTCCAACAGACCTGAGCCAACAAATTAGCCTTAAAAAGCCCTTTCTTTAAGTTTAGCTCAGCATTTTTACATTTTCCTAACTTTAAAACGTGCTGGAAAGGGAACTACAGGATCAGGGCTAAGAGGCACTGGGATGGGGAGTTACCTTGTGCAGCAGCAGGGGTCTGAACCTGCACTGGAGAGGATGAGCCAGATATAACACTCCCCTGCAGGCTGTGAAAGGAACCTCCGCTAGAGCCTAGACCTCCAGATACATCCGCCAGAGTGCCAGACCTGCAGACATAGGTGAACATGACCAATCACACCTCAACATGATAACAGCACCACACAACACTCAGAACCAGACCTGCAGGTCCACTCCGCATGTTCTTACTCTGGCTCAATTAACGGTTAAATGAAAAACAAACCTTTGTGCGGTCAAAAGTCCAGAAAGCTCTTTAGCTCCTGAAACAGTCTGGCCCATGGTGACTGTGAGGGGCTTTCCAGATGCTCCGACTTTGAGGTCCCAAAAAAAATAAAAAAATAAAAAAAAAAAGGAAAAGAGATTTAGAGCTGCATGTTAGGAACATTCTGCATTCTGCTACAATTCCATGGATGACAAACAGACTGGTATTAAATAGACTGGAAAATACAAGTGGTAGTCTGGAAAGGTCAATTTAAATCTTTAATTTAAATCAACATCTCATTTTTCTCATTTTGAGACTGTTGAGCTTATTATAAGGTTATTTACCTTTTAGTAACTCAAATTATCCCACTATATTGTCAGAAATATCGTATCTGAAACAGATTTATACAGTGAGCAAAGATTTTCTTCTGGTCGGTGAGTCAGTATGAATAAAACCACTTAAAACACGTAAAAATGTCTGGGAAAGTTAAATAAACGTATTAATTTACAACTGTCTCAAAAACTAAATATTAAAGGTATATATTAATCAGACTGAACTTCATTTTAAAAACTTAAAATTAAAAGATTGCAGTTCAGTTAAATTGACTGGCATTAAATTAGTGATTAGTGACTTCTTCATTTCTTCATTCATGATCTTCAGAAAAAAACACTGCATCCAACATTTATTAGCCCAGAGTTAAACTCACTGTGTTAGAAGTGTTCCCTGGCGTTTACTTATAAAACATAATTATTAACAATTTAATATCCAAAAGGATTCAAAAGCTTGAACACTGAAAAATATTCTGTCAAATTACATGGTTTGTCATTTTGTGACAGAATGAAACTTATAATAATGTGTATTGCAGACACACACACACACACACACGTCCCTCTGAGCCATAGGTCACAATATTTGCTTGACAAATATATTAAATTTAGGTAATGATCAATAATTGTAATTATAATAATATTGTAATTAAAATAATAATTGTACACCACATAGGCAGAAGTGCATGCAAACTGTTTTTACCTTTTCACATCTACAACTCTTTACATCCTCACTCTCTTGGACCTCACTACAGCTTTCTACACCCTGAACGACATTCTTATTCCCGACTTCACTAACAGCCAACAGTTCAGGAAGTGCCTCAAGGTTCGGTCCTTGGACCCTGTTTTACATTACACATCTCTAATACGAGCGCAATACATATTCTGCTGCTACTGTTAAACCATACTGTTTACTTTTGTACCTGCACAGCGACTTTACACATGCATATGCACCATACTTGCATCCATACAGTACTGTACTCTCCCTTCCTTTACTTAGTGTTTAGTGTTTTTCTTTACTTAGTGTACATATACATACATACACATATACATACACATATATATATATATATATACATATATATATATATATATACATATATATATATATATACATATATATATATATACATATATATATATATATATATATATATATATATATATATATATATATATATATATATATACACACACACACACACACACACACACACACACACACATTATACTTCTTATTTTTCTCTCTCCTTTTATATTGATATTTATTTTTTAAGACTGTCGGGAATGGAGGAACTGCAAAGTAAGAATTTCATTGTACAATGTAACTGCTTGTTATGCTGTGTATATATGACAATAAAACTCTTGAATCTTGAATCTCAGCCAGGGTCAAACTATATGCATTCATGGTCATCAGCATCATGGATCATACTCAGGTTTACATCAGCACTGCATCATACAGATTCAGCCTCATCGCGGAGGACATTCAAAATACTGACCGCGTGATCATTTCTTGTAACTCAACTTCTTTTTACTAGACTCGAAAACTTGTCAACTTTGTGGCATTCACTGTCAGTGTAGTTCTTTTCAGCTCAGCTAACATTCATTAAGTTTCATTGTTAATTATTTCCTCATCTTCAGTCTCCTGCTAGCCGCCATAGGTTCTTCCACCTACATAATTTACTGTCCCTCTCGCTCCTTCACATCTTCATACAGTCCTACGCACACGACTTATCAGCTGGTGGCAGGTCCTTCGGGGCTGATGCTCTCTGCCACAACCTCGCCAGGACTGCTCTAGCCTCTCTTCTTTTAAAGCTCAGCTTAAAACTGTTATGCCATGCTGTTCTACTGTCTACTAGCCTTGGCATACAACTGTAGGCTGTAGTTACAGAACAAAAAATAAAAAAAGAAAAACAAAAACCCATCAAAAACGGGTTCTTAAACTGGCACGGTTGCTTTCTACATAGTTCACCTCCTGAACTGTTCAACAGGATTACTTCTGACAGGTTAGCACTGGGGGAAAACAAGAGACCAAAGGCAGCAAGTGCACAAGGTCCACCATTCATTTCCAGTGGGTGTACAAGACCGTGTACAACCCTGTTTAGGAACAAAAGCACTTTGGGGGCTTTGAGAAGCAAGCAAGGCCTTTTACTCACCATCTTGAGCTCCGGAGGGGGCTGTGCCCCCTGCCGTGTCACCGTGGGAGACTATGGTGACTTTGATCTTGGCCCGTTTGGAGGATTTGGTGGGTGTTGGGCTGGGCGTTTGCCTCCTCTTCATATGGAGTCGCAGGTCGTCCCGATCCAAACCCTCTGCCTGCTCGCCCGACATGGGTACTGTCACATGAGAAACACAGAGAGAGAGTCAGCAAGGCCTACAGCCAGCGAGGGAGCCAACCAACATCACACGTCAAGGCTTTGCTTTTAGAGGACTGCTGAAGAGACTGCAGGCTACCCTACTGCAAAGCCGCAGCTCTAAAGTTCCAAATTTTCTCGTTTTTTAATTTTTTTTTTTGTTTACCTGACGTCAAATGTAGTCAGTCAATCGGCCAAACTGAACATTCAGCATTGTGAAACCTTTCAAAATGACCACTGCCACTAAGTGTGTTGAGCTGTCGTTAGGAGCAATGATGCTGATTATTTAAGAACCTCATTTACTGCTACTCCTCATTTACTATCTTCTCTAATGTCGTTGTTGTAGGGTTAGACAGATCTCTGTCTGGAGCTGGACAAGTACGAGTCTGAAATACCTATAACCGACTGCAGGAATACCAGCGAACGCCGAGCACACTGTCGTCACTCTCCTGCTTAACGTTAGTTCAGATTAGAGGTGTAAAACTCCCACAGCACGTCACACAAACCATGTTCAGATAATCACGGCTATTCCGTCCACCTGTCTGTCTTCATTCTTCATGGGTTACTGCAGTCATGTTATCAGGATACATCTGAACTGTTGTTAGCCTGGTTTTAGCATTGTAGCACCACCTGTTTCCAAGAGGTGGATGGTAAATAAGTATGTGTTAGTGTACTGTAAGTAGCGTGTTGGTGTACAGTAACTCAGTAAGTGTAATGTGTTAGTGTGCTGTAAGTTGCGTGTTGGTGTACAGTAACTCAGTAAGTGTAATGTGCTAGTGTACTGTAAGTAGCGTGTTGGTGTACAGTAACTCAGTAAGTGTAATGCGTTAGTGTACTGTAAGTAGCGTGTTGGTGTACAGTAGCTCAGTAAGTGTAATGTGTTAGTGTACTGTAAGTAGCGTGTTGGTGTACAGTAACTCAGTAAGTGTAATGCGTTAGTGTACTGTAAGTAGCGTGTTGGTGTACAGTAGCTCAGTAAGTGTAATGCGTTAGTGTACTGTAAGTAGCGTGTTGGTGTAGAGTAACTCAGTAAGTGTAATGCGTTAGTGTACTGTAAGTAGCGTGTTGGTGTACAGTAACTCAGTAAGTGTAATGCGTTAGTGTGCTGTAAGTAGTGTGTTGGTGTACAGTAACTCAGTAAGTGTAATGTGTTAGTGTACTGTAAGTAGTGTGTTGGTGTACAGTAACTCAGTAAGTGTAATGCGTTAGTGTACTGAAAGTATCGTGTTGGTGTACAGTAACTCAGCAAGTGTAGCGTTAGTGTATTGTAAGTAGTGTGTTGGTGTACAGTAACTCAGTAAGTGTAATGTGTTAGTGTATTGTAAGTAGTGTGTTGGTGTACAGTAACTCAGTAAGTGTAATGTGTTAGTGTACTGTAAGTAGTGTGTTGGTGTACAGTAACTCAGTAAGTGTATTGTGTTAGTGTACTGTAAGTAGTGTTTGTGTACAGTAACTCAGTAAGTGTAATGTGTTAGTGTACTGTAAGTAGTGTGTTGGTGTACAGTAACTCAGTAAGTGTAATGTGTTAGTGTACTGTAGTGTGTTGGTGTACAGTAACTCAGTAAGTGTAATGTGTTAGTGTACTGTAAGTAGTGTGTTGGTGTACAGTAACTCAGTAAGTGTAATGTGTTAGTGTGCTGTAAGTAGTGTGTTGGTGTACAGTAACTCAGTAAGTGTAATGTGCTAGTGTACTGTAAGTAGTGTGTTGGTGTACAGTAACTCAGTAAGTGTAATGTGTTGGTGTACTGTAAGTAGTGTGTTGGTGTACAGTAACTCAGTAAGTGTAATGTGTTAGTGTACTGTACGTAGTGTGTTGGTGTACAGTAACTCAGTAAGTGTAATGTGTTAGTGTATTGTAGGTAGTGTGAAGTGAGCCATCCTATCAGTGTACAGCAGACACTTTGTTTTGAGCTTGTTCTGACCTGTTGGACAGAGCTTGGTTCTAGCTAATGGAACCTGTTCTCCTCACCTACACTGAGTTAATTAAGAAATAATAATAGGACATTAGAGCCATAATAAATCATGCTCCTGTTACTCTACATACTTAAGTACATCTGGAGGTACATACTTTAGTACTGTTACTCCAAGAGGGGAACTTCTACTTTCACTAGAGGAGTATTTTACCCTGTGTATCTCTACTTTTACTCAACCACATGGTTTGTGTTCTTTGTCTATCACTGCTGTTTCCCCTCCTAACTGACCCAAAAGGGTTCCTTTCCATTTGTGAGCATTTTTAAAAGTACAGATGGTGATATCTGTAACTAGCAGCACATAACTTTTCTTTAAGCGGCTTGTGAGACATCCTACAGTACCTTTTCCCATCTGCTCTGCTGCTAAATTAGGACCTGAAATTAAGCATCTCCTAAATTCCAACTTTACAGCAGAGGACAAAAACCTCATTTAATTAGAATGTAAGTCAATAGAACCAGACTTTCCCCACCTAAGCAATTCTGGGCCATTTCTCTTGCTCCATTCATCATGGAATATAACAACAGAGAGTAAACAGCAGCTGCAGTGTTCAAACGACGCATAAAAGCGAAAATCAACTAGAATGGAGATGCATGTTTTTTCTATAGACAGCAATGTTATGTGTGATGCTTGACTACATTTGGGGTGAGGGGAAGGTTTGGTGTCTTGCTGAAATCATCACTTAAAAGAGAACAGCTCCATTATTCCACCCAGTCAGTGTTAGCATCTGGGTCGTGGCCGCTTTAGGGGGACTAAGGAACGCATAAATTGAGGCATACTGAAGGAGAAAACCTTCCAGCAGAAACAGAGACACATACAGAGAATACATAAAGAGTGTTAATACGAAGGGAAGGTCAGGTTAGCGGAGGTGTAGACTAGGCAGGTAAAGGTGTTTCAGATGCATCGCTACTGATAAACAATAGCAAATGCAATCCGACAAAACAGCGTCTGTCTTTCATTAGCCATGGTAAAGAACATGCCAACTTCAAAGGCTCTACAAGCAGATGTGTTTCACCCTTTAAGATGCAAGGACAGAAAGAAAGGAGGAAGAAGGCAGGACAAGTGGCATATAGAGAAAGAGTGAGAGGAAGAGAGGGAGAGAGAGAAGACATACTCACCAAACAGACAGGATGGACTGCCAGGAGGAATGCTCTTCCTCACCAGCATGTTCTGTTTCATAAAGGCAGCGAACTGAGCTGGAGCGGATGGAAGAGACGGACAGAGTGAAGGGGGAAAAGGAAAGGGGACAAGAAAGAAAGGAAACACACATGCAAACTAGAGTGGGGAGCCGGGATGCGCTACAATGGTTTCAAATCCGAGGAAGAGGGGGACCACGGTGTAGGCAATTCCACTGGCTGTTCCGAGTTTCTGCGTAATTCGTTCGTTGAGATGTAAACAAAGTCATTCCGAGCGCTTCAGTGTGAAAAGCTGCATCACAGAGAAACTGTCAACCACCAGTCAGCATACACTTCTGGAGTTTTATATGTAATGCTGATGATGGCAGAAAAACTTACACTACATTGCCAAAAGTATTCACTCCCCCATCCAAATCAGTGAATTATGGTCTTCCAATCACTTCCATGGCCACAGGTGTATAAAACCTAAGACATGCAGCCTGCTCCTACAGACATGAGTGAAAGAATGGGTCTCACTCAGGAGCTCCAGTGTGGTACCGTGAACTTTCCTCACTACTAAATATTCCACAATCAGCTGTGAGTGGGATTATAACAAAGTAGAAGCGATTGGGAACGACAGCAACTCGAAGTCAAGGAGTGAAATGTAAAATGACAGAGCGGGGTTGGCAGGAGCTGAGGTGCGCAGAGGTCACCTACTTTCTACAGAGTCAAGCACTACAGACCTCCAGACTTCACATGACCATCAGATTAGCTCAGGAGCAGTGTGCAAAAAGCTTCATGGAATGGGTTTCCATGGCTGAGCAGCTGCATCCAAGCCTTACATCACCAACCGGAATGCAGAGTGTCGAATGCAGTGGTGAAAAGTGACGCCACTGGACTCTAGAGCAGTGGAGATGTGTTCTCTGGTGGCTATCTGATGGAGGAGTCTGGGTTTGACGTTTGCCAGGAGAACGGTACTTCTCTGACTGCATTGTGCAGAGTGTAAAGTTTGGTGGAGGGGGGATTATGGTGTGGTGGTGTTGTTCAGGAATTGGGCTCGGTCCCTTAGTTCCAGTGAAAGGAACTCTTAATGCTTCAGCAGACCAGAAGACTCTGGATCATTTCATGCTCTAAACTTTGAGGGAACAATTTGGGAATGGCCCCTTTCTGTTCCAACATGACTCCGCACCAGTCCACAAAGCAAGGTCCATAATGTGGATGAGTCCTGAAAGAACACCTGTGAAAACACTAAACACTGTGGAAAGCTGTGGAAAGTTGAAGCTGTCATAGCTTCAAACGGTGGGCTGCCATCACATTAAACCCTATTAATTCTGAATAAGAGGTCATTGTCAGATGAGTGAATACTTTTGGCAATATAGTGCATCAGAAGGAAAGGTTTTTATTTTTTTTGGGGGTGGGGGGCAGCATGTACCCATCTTCAAAAAGATCCAGTTCAAGGTCAAAACACCACTCTGTCTCAGGCTGTGTATCCGCCCAGCTTCCAGCACCAGCACTGTGAACAGTTTTCGGACTTTCCTTCACATCAGCAGACAGAACCTCAGCAAAGTGTTTGGCATACGCCAGTCTAAAGCTTTGTTTACATCCCAACACTTTACAAAGTTTAACAATAACCTCACATAAACTATGAACAACTGGTGGAATTGCTGCGGAATGATAACTAGGTGTAACACTACACAACCTCATCACAAATTATCAACCCAAAGACGAAGGGAAACTGGAATCTAAGGATCTGTGAGCAAAATAAGCTTATATATCTGCAACATGAGTGAACTCTGTCTCTCACAAATCACACAGATGGGTGAACTCTGCCTGTCACAGTTCACAGTGAACTCTGTCTGGTGACATCTTCTGAATGTCTGAATATCTGTGCTGCTTGTAAATTAAATAACTCGATCAAAATTCATGTAGACGTTTGGCTATTTGCCCCCAAAGGTGGGTTAAACTTCGGAAAGCTTTGCCTGCTGATGCCACACAATGACAATAAAGTGTGTGGCTACATACTCAAGGCTTCTGTTATTTACAACATCAGCCGTGTTGGCTAGGAACGGTAAAACAGCTTTCAGGTTTTAAAGCTCTCGAGCTGTCGTCCTCAAACTTTTGTCAGGAGGTCCGGACAGTGTGTGTGGGGGCATCATTTACTCACCTTGAGCTTGTTTGTGTGTGAGCACAGTGCCGGAGCGCTGCATGTGAGTCTTGAGCAGCTGGGTGGCAGTAATGAGGCTGGACTTCTGGGCTGGAGACAGACCAGTAGTCTTGGGCTTTGGACTGGCTGTGGGACTACTGCATACGCTGGACATGTCCTAGACAAGCATCCAAAACTCCCATTATTTATTGCCTTGCATGCTACAACTTGAACTCCACCTTTAAAGCTAGTGCAGAAATGTGGCTAATTCTGCCATTTATCTTCCAGTTTTGGAAGTTTTTTCGGAATGGTGCTGTTCTGAAATTCTGAGATTCTGTAGAATTTCCTGGACTTTCTCGGTTTGTGTCCTAAACTTGGACCCTATTTGAACCCTGTTCACTGTTCCAACTTGTATATAGGGTAATAACCGCTCCTACCATCTTTTGGAACTTATGTTATGGTGGTGATATCTTAATTCTAATTGGTCCATAGACCAAAAAAAAAAAAAAGCCACACAAAACAACAATAAAAAAACACTTTAAAGAAAATTACATTTTAATAACACTATAACAGACTTTAATTTAAACAGCCTTGATCTTTTACCATTAACGCATCATCTTTGTTTGACTCCCTGTTCACATAATACAAATATCTGATAAAAATGTAAGGGAATTATTCCAAGTATTAGAAATATTCTGATGATATTGTTATGAGGACTCTTGTGGAAAAATAAAAAAAAGTGCACTGCTGGGTAGTTGGAAAAACTGTGTGTGATAATGCCATCAATCAGGACTAATTATTTTAAAAGCTGAACATAATGCAACAGCTTTATTAAGCCTTAGATTGGTCAAAATTATTTTGTGGTAATTACAACTTTACACTGTGTACACAATTCAAAACCACCTAACCTCTGACCCTGAGGGTGAGATGGGCACCCTGATGGCAGGTGAGGAGGGACGTGACCTCTCGGTATCAAAGGGCAACTCGCGGCGAGGCTTCTTTTTCTTCTCTGTGTCGAGATCCCGCGTTTCTCCTGACGTGTGACTAGGGCTTTCAGCTCGTGTCAGGATACCCGTCAGGAAGTCCACTATCTCGTCCTGCAAGACACAGGTATTCAAAAGAACCACCACACAGTGAAACCCGAGTCTTCATGATGCACAGAACCATGTTCTAAATAACCAAATTCAAACTGAATCACTGTGAGGTCAGAGATTTACACCCCAGCCCTCACATGTCATATCAAATAAAGGTGGGAACCTGAATGCAGCGATCCACCATGGTCTGCGTCAGGCCCTCGGTCTTCATCTTGGAGGAGCTGATCCTACAGGGGGGATGGAATGGTGAAAAATGAAAGCCTTACCACATCTGCACGATACAGAAGAAAAAACTGACATGGCAATAATTTTCCCACCTGGGGTTTGTGTATGTGTGTGTGTGTGTGTGGGGGGGTGGGGATCTGGAATTTTCACAAGATGAATTCAACATCAACTTTTATAAAGCGTTATTCAGTGTTAAATGATTAGGAGGGTGAAAATAACAATAAAACAGTAAATTAAAAAAAGCTGAGAAATTACTCAACACTGTTCTGAACTCTCTCTTCTGGAACTTTAATGCTCATGCACCAAACGCAAAACCAGGTGAGCACTGTGACTACTCTTCTCAGGAACCCAACTTTTACTTTCGCATAAAGCAGCAAAACAAGTCGCAGCATGACCCCCATGCATGTAATCTGTCTTACTAGACATTGCACGTCCTGCAACGTGACTATTGTCCATGCACACATTGCGACGACGCTGCTGAAACGATGTACTGCGCAGCCCTACTGTATACACAAATATCAAACCTGTTTAGCCCTAAACTACTGAAGTTCTAATCCAGTTAGTAAACACACACATGCAGACTGAGTTTATAAGCTTCCTACATGTCTGCTCTACAATGAACACAGTAATCACAGTCATTTCGGAGCAGAAACTAATCGAAATAAACAAGCTGGAACTTTATCCTTTACTTTAACATCATTCACATGGACATAAACAGCCTGACTAAGAAACTGGACTGCCCCAAAGACGTTTACGAGAGTTATATAAAAGTCTAGTGCGTTTATAGTCCTATTTACATGCACGGCTGCACAGCATGACTTAAATGTAAAACACCCCCTTCAAAACGAAGGTTACGTGCATACGGGTTTTACTCCTACCTCTGAATACAAATTCCTGTTTTCCATTTATAGCTGACTTGAAGGTTTTACACAAGGGGCGAAGGCTTTGAGGTCATGAAGCGGTCACACATTACACATGTGGTTGGAGTATATGGCATAACAGTCAGAAGGTAGACCAACAATCAGTGAGCTGTTTTTAACAAATAAATAAACAAACTTGACGCATTTTGAAATGAAAAAGTATTGTTGAAATACTGTCATAATTATTATGTACTGTGTTATACCCTATGACTGTTATACCACATACACCAACCACCTGTGTGACAGCTTTATGACCTCAAAACATGCATGAAGAGGATGTGTGGTGCTAATGGAAAGGAGAAGGGTGAAATCAGGAAAACCTTTTAAAAACTAAATGTATCAGTAACAGAAAGGATTTGAATGAAATTACAAAAGAGCGATAGTGGTTGGTGTAACTCAGTGGGTTACCACCACCACCTGCCAGGGAGCCACCACCACATGTGGGAGACTGGGGTTTGAATTCCGATTTGAGCGACTATGCTGTGCTACAATTAAGGGTCCTTGGGCAAGACCCCTAACACTACACCGGCCTAGCTGGAACATGATTAACCTTGTAAGAGCCAATCTTGAATAGCATGGTTATCTGGTTACACCAAGACCTTAACTCCATGACATTCAAATAAGGTGAAATTCAAATCATCTTTTTGACTGCTTCATATTGCTAGCTAGCTATCACTCTCTCCAATGTGCTCATCATCAAAAGTTATGGAAAAATAGTTCATGCTAATTGGATATGGCTAAGTGAAAGGTAAACGTGCTGTGGTAAAAAAAAAAAACCCAATAAGTATTAATTACTAGTTTGTAACTGCTAATCAAGTCAACAAACAAAACCACCCAGGCACCCACCGACCCACCTTAGGTTATCATCAGCCCCTCCAACAACCACCATGCTATTGTCTGCTCGGATCTTCTCCCTGAACTCTTCCATGTTCTCCATGCCACACTGCAGTGCATTTTGGCCCACTACAAACAACACAGGGGTCTTCATGTCTAACAAGGGGTCATCCACATCCTGATGAAAAGAAACTAGGGTTAGACCCTGCCCAGGTAACCAATCACCCCCCCAAAAAAGTGCAAAAGCCCCTCCAACAGTCTACTCAGTCTTACCCCTCTGGGTCCGTTGACCGTTTGTAGAGGGATTCCCAGACATACAACAGCAGTCACATATTCCATAAGGGATACCTGCACAGAGAAGAACAGTACAACATTTACAGCCCAGCAACCAAGTACCCCAAACGCTGTCCCAAATCATTAACCACTGGACTCACATGGCAGGCGATTAGCGCACCAACGTTCCAGCCCACCAGGATGATGGGTTTGTGGGGGAAGTGACTGTGAACCTGGAAAAAAATACCAATTCAGCCCATTAATCACCAACAGACTTATCCATCACTGAGCACATGACCATTAAAACAGGAAAACTTCAAATACCAAGTAATATAATAACAGTGTCCGTAATCCATTCCAGTTTGAAACCAAAAATGAAGGACGTTTGTGCTTTTTTGTGAAATCATGAGTCAACAGCAACACTACATATATCCACCCACGCGGCCTACAGCAGTTTAGCCCCAACCACAGGTTATAAGGGGTGTATCAGCCTGAACTGCTTTTAGAATCAAGCACAATACAGGACAGCCAATCAGAGCACAGATCTCTCTCAGCCTTAAAGCACATTAAACAAAGACGTTCGGTTTGATTCTAAAGGATAAAGAAAGGATGGGAAATGGGCATGTTAAAATTAATATGGCTGTTTTTGGTATATAAAGCCACAAAAATGTCATATGGTGAACATTAAGGAAAGAAATTTCCATATTTATTAATAATTTTGTGGAGAATATGCGAATATTTTAATAGGTGCATCAATTAAATTCCTCTCAAATTCAATATCTTGATGTCTAGGCAATACTGGTAATTAACTCACAAGAGGAATTCAGCACTGTGAAAGTGTTTGTAAGCAAGGTCTCACCTCCATAACCTTTCCTCGGACTGTGCCAACCATGTGCTCCAGGCACTGAGTGATGCCCAGGTTAGATCCACTGCCCACATGAGTGGTTATAGGGACGACCTAGAGAGAGAGAAAGAGAAAGAGAAAGAGAGAGAGAGAGAGAGAGAGAGAGAGAGAGAGAGAGAGAGAGAGAGAGAGAGAGAGAGAGAGAGAGAGAGAGAGAGAGAGAGAGAGAGAGAGAGAGAGAGAGAGAGAGAGAGAGAGAGAGAGAGAGAGAGAGAGAGAGAGAGAGAGAGAGAGAGAGAGAGAGAGAGAGAAAGAGAGCGCGAGAACGAGGGAGAGACACAGAGAGAGAGAGAGAGAGGGAGCAACACAGAGAGAGAGAGAGAGAGAGAGAAGGGGAGAGACACAGAGAGAGAGAGAGAGGGGGAGAGACACAGAGAGAGAGAGAATGATACAGTTGTTAGAAATAAGATTTGATGAAATGGTGGTGAACGTGTCAAAGGAACCAGTTTGGATAAGGGTTTATCCTAACTGGTTCAACATTAATACACAAGCCTCATCAAAGAGAAACACAGTGCGTTTGGTGAGGACTTGCCTTCCCCAAGCAGGAGAGCTGTGACTGCCAGAACCTCATCCGCCGAGAAGTAGAGAATGTAGCAACAGTTGGTGACGATGGACAAAGCAGGATCAGTGGGGACCCGGGAAGTTTACTCTAAACATGCCATAAAACAAGCAGAGAGATTAACAGGAGCGCACACTGAAAACCTCACACAGCCATCAAGTCATTAACACACCAGACCAGTACCATCTGTACAAGTAAATACCTCTCAGATACTTTACATAGAAATAATTTAATCAGCCATCAATTAACATGTCACAAAACTATCACGGTTTACATGAGGCTACAGTCTTTATTCTTTTTTGAAAGCGGTGATTAAAATGCACAACTCGTACTTACAGGTTTGTTCTGGGACAGAACCCCAACAGCTGGGTCCCAAGGCCGCTTCAGCAGCAGGGAGAGTGCCTCGGAACCCGCTGCACCCGTTTTGGCTGACGAGGACTGCAGCATTCTGTCAATCAGAGACGGGACCTGACAGAACACAGGAGAAGAAAAGCCTCTAGCCAGCACATCCGAAAGTGATCCAACAAGCATATCGTCACTGTCCGAAGAAAATCAAGGATCCTTAAAAGGCAAAAAAGGCTAATCCAATTCTAATGCAAGTCAATGGAACCAGACTTCATTCCCCAAGCAAGTTCCTCTCATTTCTGTTGGTCCTTCCACACAGTGTAAACGGCCGCTGCTGTGTTCCAATGATGCATAAAAGTAGAAATCAATCAAAAAACAAAAAGGAGATCCATGTTTTTCATTGGACAGCAACTATATGCACAGCAAGCACAATCCAGTAAAATAAAGGAGGTGAGCTCAGACATGGCACGGTTCATGTAAAAGAGCTCCAGTTAAAGGTGACTCACTTTGCTTTTCAGGGTTTGCAGGACATCCAAGTAAGACGCCAGCATCGCCAGGCTCAGAGATTCCACTAGGGTGGTATGGAGCCACTGAGTCAGCTTGGTGTCCCAGCTCACGCTGGCCAGCGCATGCCGGACCTTACGTGCGCATTTATCTACTGCGATCCTACGCAGGACAGGCTCGTTACCAGCCTGCAAGAGGGGGAAGGAGGTGAGACAAAAGGAGATTAAAGATATAAGAGGGAACATTGGACAGTCCTAAAGCCTAGTGCCATGACCACCACCACAACAGACCTACAGGCAAATGAATGTGGGCTTAATATACGCTCTGATAAACATGTATACGGTCAATATTGCTACACTACAGTTAACGTTTGGTTCAGGGTTAGACATAGGAGACGTTCTACTGAGGTTTGTGGTGAGACTCACACATTCATTGGCCAGTCTGGCCAGCCTCTCAGCCTGCAGAGCCTTCAGGACTTTATTGAACAGCTTATTTTGAGCCATGCTCCACCCAGTCCTAGAGAGAGACAGATTATCAACAGCCACATCAACACAGGTCATCCATATGTTTCAAATTCAGGCATAACCGTACCACACAAGTTCAAACAAAACAGAGCGATAGCAACACACTCCAGTCCTGAATTACTGAACGGCAAACGGTAGCTTCGACCACTGTGCATTTCCCACTTACTTGTTAATGTGCTCTTCCCAGTCGTCTGGAGGTGGAGGTCCGTCAGCGACAGTTCGGGCGAACAGAACATGTCGTTCACACTCGTTCATGACACTCCGCGCCTTGTGGTTGTCATAGAGAGGCATGGGTGTCGGTGTGACCGTCTCCACGTCGATGGACAAGTCCAGATCCCTGGTCAAGGCAATCACACAAAGACATAAGCCCCTGTTTAATGACGAGTCTACAATTCTAAATAGAGCCTTATGCAGCTCCAACCAGAATGAGCCCTGATCAGTGATGTCAGTGGTAGTGGGTAAGGGTGGGCAACTAGAGCTTTGACAGAAACTGCATTACTGAAAGGACGCCGCCGTGTGAAGTATAAGGGAATTGGTTCCTGTACTGCATTTTGTTAGCTGGTGAAAGTTTCACTCTCTGGCATTAATCAGGCTGGGCATCAGCTTACTGTACTTACTGTAGCAGACCAGGCAGTAACGTTACCTGAGATCTGTTTGTCTAAAAGACGGGCTGCTTTTCTCTGTGTGCGTTTTAAGTCATGGTCTCTTCCGTGGCTTTCTGTGGTCCTGATGAGATTTAAATTTAATCAAGAAATGACAAAATGACTGCGCGAGCAGACGCATACAGAACACTTGCATAACAAGACAGGCTGGAAATGCTCAACAAACTCTGGAACTAGACAGCTAGATCCAAATATATTCCAGCCGTTAACTGGACTATGCTTACATATGTCTTCCTAAATAGACAAGACGCGCTACTTAATGGAAATCGTAAACAGAGATCTCAACAGGGCCCCCAAGTGACACAACTGTCTGAGGTTCTGTCTCAGTTTGCATCCTGATGATGCTGAGAGCCCATAACAAAATAACTGGTCCCATCTACTTGTACGTAGTTCTGCCCAGAACCACAACAGTTGCCATACGGTCATCCTCTAGTGTCTAAACCTATCCACAGAAAGGCCTGCGGGGCTGTGAGGCTTTTAGTTCAAACAAGCAGGAGCACACCAGAGGACTGTCTAATTCAGCAAGCTCAACGGCCAGTGCTCCAGCTTCACCAAACGTCACTTCATGATGACAGTTCATTTTCTGTTAATCCAAGTTTAAATAAATCTTAATTAAGCTTATTTTACATTTTTAGATAATTACTTTTGCCACCTTAGTTTATTTCTTATTTGTTTTTTAATTATTTATGAACTACTCTGTTTTCTTGTTTGACCTGTTTGGTTTACGCAGTTTGCTTTTTCAATTGAATGTAGCCTGATTAAATTCCATTTTCTCTCTTTTTTTTCCCCAAACCCCTTTAGGTTGTAAACGCTCGACTGCACTGAAAGCGAGATCCCTCAATGGACCTCAGAGTGAAAATTAAGGTTGATTAATTGATTGATGTGCACACGAAAGCACGCAGTGATGGCGAACAGCAATCTGTGAAAGAAAAGGAGTCGGGAGGCTTGTTTTTATTTTATGCTACATAAATGTGCAGAATGTCAGGCGTTTCTAATTAGTAGTAACTGGCTCTATGCCCCTTTCACCAGAGAGCAATTATTTTACCTCAATTAAAACACACTGCGTGTGTTAGGAAAGGCCTAAAAGCAACAGAGCGGTGCACTTCTGTAAGAAGGCTGTGCCTGATTGGTCCCAGAGCTCTTTATAATACAAGACCCCGAACTCAACCTGCCCCAGAGCGGATCAGGTGTGAGAATTTGCCACTGCAATGTATCCAGGTAAAAGTAATCCACCATCATGATGCAGAAAATCCAGAGCTACACTGTTAGCTGGCCAAGCTTTGTGAAACAGATCTCTAATCCACATGTTCAATCGGCTGGTCTCGGTCTTCAAACATCTATTATCTGGGCTCCTGCTTTGTTAGAAAGACAACCTGCAGCCATATCAGCTGTTTGCCGATTTGATTGGACACCCCTGTTTGACAGCTAGCTGCCGATTTGAATCTTTGGACTCATCCCTCCCCCAAGATTTGACAGCTTAGTTTCAACTGCCTGTCAGTAAGCAACCAAAGATAAATATACACTTTAAAAGGACTTCATGACTCATTCTTTCTCCCCCAAGATTCAAGTTTCATGCTCCTGTGGAAACAGATCCTACCTACCGACCTGACCGACCCAACAGCCACGATTGCAGACAATCAGCTGGTGGTTGTAGTGATGCCCTCCATGAGTCAGCCTGTTAGTGACAGTACCACTGGCAGACATTGAAGGTTACTTCCAGACCCGTTACAACAATGCCCTTAACACATGTTAAATATACAAAGACTGCATCCTGTCATGGAAACAGAAAGGCAGCTGCATCCCAGAAGGGATGGATGATCCAGAACAAAGGAATCTACAAACTTGGCGGACGCCTGGATCCATTTGTACAAAGCATGTTGGTCGCAGGACATGCTGAGATGATTCTTCTGTTCATGCTCGAATAAATATTCCCCATGTGTCCAAATGTCCTTCTCAACAGCACTGCAGTAACTTCCTTCAAGGAGCTATTCCTCTATTGCTGTATCCATATACTCTAACACAATGCAGGGCTCTAGAGTGCCCAAACATGCCACGATTGCAGTGAAAAAACAAATCATCTGGTGGTTGTAGTGCGATGTTCTAGGGGAAAAATGAGGTCGCGCCTGTCTCCCTGTGACAGACACACATTAGGGCCCATTTCGTGGCAGAGATAGCGAAGGGCGGGACCCCCGGAGCGCCGTCAGCACGAGTGATAGTACGTTCTAAACGAATGCACGCAGCCCTCCGTTTACAACACTGAGCTGCAGTTCCCTTCGCAATGAGACACCGCCATGTTCGCGGGTGATTCAGTGATTCACAGAACAGAGCATTTTCCCTGCCAGTGCACGGTCGCTTCTGAGTCGAATCGCTGAGGAAGGATTGTCATGGAGTGATTCGTTCATTCGAACGAAAGGCAGCGGGTCACTCAGTCAGACAGTGTAGCCTAGGCCCGTCGATAGTCAGAGCGGTGTAGCTTTGAGGATGGAAAAGAATGATCACAGTTAACATGTTCAGTTCAGGCCTGGAACCTCTACCAATTCCGTGTCATGGCGATGTCACGCCCTGATCCGGAGACGGCATATTGCCACATACGATCGACTCTACAAAGCACTGTTGGTGTGGGAAGACATGGCGGCATACTTTGTGACTGGACACTACTTCTGAATTGAAGCGCTGCAGCTAAAACACATTAAATGCCCGACAAATGTGCATGCCCCATATCAGAATTGTCTTCAAATAAAGCACTTATATGTTGACCCATTGTTAGTTAATCATTTACAGTCAATATTGCCTGGACAGCGATTTAAAAACACTGCTGAATGTGATGCAGTTTTTTGGGTGCACCTAACTTTGGGTGCTGGTGCACCTAAGAAAAAATTCCTCTGACAATGAGTGAGTGTAAGCATATCCATATACTCTAACACAATGGCAAGTTTCATCTCCAGAACTGACTCTTCACCGACAGTGTAGACAGACCGGACCAAAGCGTGTGGCCTTTTATATTCTGTTTAGTATAGACCGCACACAAGCTCTCAACATCACTCACGCAGAGGAATCGGGCTGCCGACGTGGGGTGACGAACAACATGCGGGTGGGCCTGGCACTGCTGGCATCTGGGTGAGCGTTCCATGGCTTTGCATAACTGTGGTCCAGGAAGACCAGGTCCAGCTCTCTCTCGTGCACAGACAGCTGGAAAAGCAGCGACGTTCCCATCCTACGGGCCGACGTCTGGAAGTCCCTCTCTCCACTGCCGCGGTACATTGTTGTCTAGCTCCTCGTGGGAGCTTCGCAGATGCCAGGAGGATGGAGTGCATGCAGCACAAACATGGGATCTGTCAGTCTGGCGAGAGAGAAAGGAGCGTCAATGGGGGTCAATGTCAACAAATGCTGGGTCAATGTTAAGCATCATAAACGTTGGGTTCTTGAGTCTCTGCAAGTTCTTCTAAGCTGGTTATCAAAGCGATCAATGTGATAAATGATGGGTTTCCAAACAGACCCCTAATCAAACCAACAGTTTACCATATGACAGATCTGAGCAGGTAACCAGTACTCTTTAATTCTTATATATCTGGATTTAAGTAGAAACTCCTGATCTAGATTAAACATTGCCTATAAATGCCTGTCAAACTAGCATCTGCTTAGCTAGCTAGCAAATGCGCAGTTAATAGAGCAGCCAGATCTGACTTATTTACAGAATAATCCATAACCAAATAACTAATTTGAGTAATGTAACTACACAATAGAGATCTCGTGAACATACCTTACACATATAACGTCTTGCATAAGACACGCCACACGCCACAGAGCTATCTGGCCTGGCACTCTCTATACTAGCTAGCTGGCTAGCTAGCTAACGAGCTATAGCTAGCTATACATTTAGGTAAACAGCTCAGGCACTGAAACGTCCAATGTAAGCAGAATGTGCTTACCTTCCTGTACCTAACCAGCAACTCAGTTTAGCTGCTAACTGGGTGTTGTGTTGAGCTATCTACCTGCATACGCTCCATATACAATCTATGGTTTTGCTAGCATGTAAGCTAACTTAGCCTGTTAGCTCGTATATCGTCTAACGTTTTCTACCATGGCTACTTACTTTCTCAGGCCAATGTGAGTAACTTCACGCCATCGTTATCTAAACCAGTCCTTCAAATTGTGTCGAAGGGAAACGAAAACTAGAGAAACTGTATAAAGTCAGGGCGAGCTGTGGCGACGTTCCCTCTGCGCTATCATGGCCGCCGCCTTTTGTTTTGCCCCTACCGCGCCTCTGTGGGAGCAGGTAAACCACGGACTGGATTTCTCATACGGCCGCAGTAGAGCCCGGACTGGATTTCGCACAGCCCTGTGGGAAAACGCCGCGAGAGTACAAAACACGGACCGGAAGTTTAATAGCGCTGGATAATCCGGAATGGATTTCTACACAGGATTAGAAGGGGATGCTATAAAACATATTCAGGGTGCAATTTGCTACATCTGCTCTTACTGGGAGTCACTGATGCCTTTACCCATCACGGGGGTCCTGGCTGTCCTGCACTGTGGAGGCTTGGCCTGCGTCCTGCTGACCCATCTTATAAACCACCAACATAATTATAGACTAATAAGACATTATACACTCCTTTCTTGTGCTGTCTTGTATCTGGTGTTGACCCGAGGAGGATGGGTTCCCCCTTTGAGTCTTGGTTCCTCTCGAGGTTTCTTCTTTCCTTGCCACTGTTGCCCTCGGCTTGCTCATTGGGGGCTCGGACACCAGATTCTTTGTAAAGATTCTTTGTAAAGCTGCTTTGTGACAACATCTGCTGTAAAAAGCGCTATAAAAATAAATGTTGATGTGATTTGAAGTCCTTTATGTGTTTTATGGGTGGGGCTTAATATATAGATATAGATATAGGAATACCATTTGGATGCTTTCTCCAGTTATACACATCATCACAATAGGGGCTGGGCCCAGAGGGAAGTGTCAGATTGCAATGCTGTTTGGAAGTAAGATTACCAGAAGCTACTGGGAACAACAAACAGTTCATCTTGGTGCTGACCATGGTGCCTTCACACACAGATTCATCCCAATGAGCCTAATGTGCTTTGATTGGTTAGCTTGCCCACTCTGTTCAACTGCGGCAGTTCTGCCTCCCACACCTCTGTTGCTGTTCTTACAAAGCCGTCAGCTCTGCTGTATCAGTTTGAGCCAGAGTCCAATCCTGAAAGTCCGGTAGAAAAAGTTCCTAGATCCATCTCTCAGTGAAAAGGGCCTGATCTCCTCATCTCATAAGGTCTTGTACTATAATGCTGTGTCCAGAACCTTGAATGCTGATACTAGATAGTGATGATGAGTCACAACTGGCAGGTCTGAAAGGAGTTTTCCACAATGGTGGTTGTAGGATCTGGGTTACTTGGTGGAACAATCCTGAAAGCCACTATGCATGTAATGCCATTGTGTAGATCTAAACACCAGTTCAGAAATACATACAAATCTATGACTTGAATTTCAGTTTTGCCTGCAGCGGATGAGAGATCACAGATATCTGCAGACAACATGAGGCTTCCTGTAGTTCTGTTTTTTAACGTGTGTCATGCCAGTAGAGGAACAATGATTTTGCAACACTGTGAGTTTGTACAGGGTGAATCCATCTCATGAGCTGTGCCATCAGTTTCATCCACACAATTTGTCTGACCTAGAAAAGGAGATATTTGAATATGCTTCAGTTTTCCTCTGGCTCGGCTTTACCCTTTAGAAATCCCTTGTTCATTACAACATTAGCCAGGGCCACCCAAAGTGCCATCAGTGGTTGGTCAAATGCCCCATGAGGACGTTTGATATGGTATAATATTATAAAATACATTTTTTTATATGAAATTTGAAACCTTTGAAACGTACCTGGCCCACCGCTTATGTTACTTATGTTTGGCCTCCCAAAACAAACTACAACAGAGTTGGGGCAAACAACATGGAAAGAGTAGGGATCTATTTGTGAGCAGATAGCAAATCTCTGGAGTAAATCTCTGATATCAACAATTATGAATAAATGCATGATGAACTTTCAAATATTTATTACTTTGATACAGTTCACTGTAATGTTTAGCAATACATAAATGTGACTGTAAGGACAAGTTACACAACCACATAAACAATAGTAACATTACATAAACAAATATATATCATCGAGAATTATAATTTTGAAAGTAGTCCTAGGATTTGGTTTGTCATGTTATAACTATATTATATATACTATATTATATATACTATATTATATATACTTTAATGATATTGTATTCATAAAAAATACAATAATATAATCTAATCATAAATATAACACTGAAAATTGTTATTGTTATTATTATTATTATTCAATGGTTTTGTTTTTTTTAACCTTGGCTGAGAAATGCAGTGTCACTGGAAACTAAGCACGGGACCAAAACCTGAAACAAACGCTTCTGCAGATACACATGAAATTACAGCTCAACTTAAATATACTTTATTATAACTTTAATATACAGTATATTAAATGAAACTGAACATAACTAAACTGAATCGAACTGAACTAAACTGAACTAAACTAAATTAAATAGAACAAAACTAAACTAAACTGAATAGAACTGAACTAAATTAAATAGAACTGAACAGACTTTGTCTCAGAAATGACTGCGGTTTAAACAGCACATTTATCAGCATTCTATAACACAAAAAGGCCCATGTGAAAGGAAATGGAGATATATTGAATGGGATGTTTCTAAAGCCCCTGAGTTCCTGTGAAGGGTCCTCCTAATACTACAGCATACAGAGACATTAACCAGCGTACAGTATACATTTACATTTATGGCATTTAGCTGATGCTCTTATCCAGAGTGACTTACAAGGTTAATCATACTACAGGGAGGACAGTTGAGTGTTAGGAGTCTTGCCCAGGGACTCTTATTGGTGCAGCACAGCATAGTCACCCAGACTGGGATTCGAACCCCAGTCTCACACATGTGGTGGTGGCTCCCTGGCAGGTAGTGGTGTTACCGGCTGAGCTACACCAACCACTACACTGCCATACTCCCAGCTACTATACTCCGAGCCTTGCCTTACAGCGGCCTGCACAGAGCCCTGACCTCCATGCTAGATAACCTCAGTAGAAGGGCAAAACAACATGGCAGACGATTTCTGTTTTCCTACAAGCGATATCTCGAATATCTCATTTTGCAATGAGTCAGCTCAGCTCAAACCCAGTGGAGTCTTACAGCCAGTGTAGCTGCTCACACCAGCCCCGCCCCCTTGTCACACCATTTACACGGGAGCATCTGCGAGCACTGTCTCATCTAACAGCATCTGCTTAACCTGGAACCATGGTGAGTTTACACTATTCACTATACCTTTAACCCGGTGGCTTTTCACGGTGCAGTTCGGACCAGCCTAACGATGCCACCCCCAGAATTCTCAGTGCAGTCGCTACTTCCAGTGTAGCTTGAGGTGGTGCCAACAGGAGCTTTAAGCAGTTGCTTAGGACCACGCCTCCATTGCTAATGTTTACCATTTAACTTTTATTGAATGCAATCAGTACTGATGAATGTTTTTCACTTGTTTAATTATAACTCATACATGGGTGATGGTGGTGTTCGGGTGGTGCAAGCAAGCTAGATATTGCTCAGTGCCCCCCAAAAGTTCCCAACTCTGCTGTCCAGTGATGCTGAATGCCATTTTCTCTTTCTGCCAAATTAGAAATTCTACATTCTTGAGTTCATGAATATAGTAACGTTATGAGTTACAGATTTAAGCCTAGTCCTGGACTGGACTGTCACTATGTAGGCTTCCCTTCAGTCGCTTGTATGTCTCAATGTTCCTGTAGAGGAGGTCACTGCTAATGGGGCTCGTCTTCTTGGCTCTCGTTCCTCTGGACGCTACCGGCTGCTGGCTGATGCAATTAAAACCAGGTACTTGCACGCGCGCGTACGAAGACTGAGCTATGCCTTATTATGGATGCTTTTCTTTACTCAGCTCAACTGTGTGTGGAATGTCTGACCTTTGATAGGCACAACTCATTGTCGGGATGCGGTGGATAAGACCCGGCACACCGTGGGATCCTCCTGGACCAACAGCAAATGTGAGATGTGTCAGTGTCGCCATGCATTTCAGAGCTGCTGTGCTGGGTGGGTATAGCCAAATATCAATACCTAACAGCGCTCATACAAATAAAGCTTGTATATTTTTAATTCCATAATTCCATAGAACATACCACTCGTTCAAAAAGAGCTATGTCCTGTTTACAGCACAGTGCATTTTCATTCTTCGTTCAGCACTTTTACACGGACCCCTGGAGGGACACGGGTCGAATATATAGAACATGAATTTGAGTGAAAGTTCTGCTATTCGTGCACACGTTTTTCATAACTCTGTTTAATTCGTTCCCTTGTTTCTTTTTATACAAGCAGGCTAACCATTCCCTCAAGGTGTCTAAACTGATAGCTGAGAGCAGGGTTGAGGCAATATTGAAACTGTGCTTGGGGGCCGGAGATAGTGTATGTGAAATGGTGTGTGTTGGTCAAACGGACAGTACAGTAGACGGGCGTCCACTTTTCCACTCTAGTCGTTCTTAATGGGAAAAAAATTAATTGAGTTAATTCATTACAGTGGGACTAGTTAGTGGAAAGAAATGTGTTCCATGAAGAGAAGAAGAAGAAGAAGAAGAAGAAAACGAAGAAGGAGAAGAAGACGAAGAAGAAGAAGAAGAAGAAGGAGAAGAAGGAGAAGGAGAAGAAGAAGAAGAAGGAGAAGGAGAAGAAGGAGGAGAAGAAGAAGAAGAAGGAGAAGGAGAAGGAGAAAAGGGAGAAGGAGGAGGAGGAGAAGAAGGAGGAGGAGAAGATGAAGAAGAAGGAGGAGAACAAGAAGAAAAAGAAGAAGGAGAAGAAAAAGAAGGAGAAGGAGAAGAAGAGGAAGAAGAAGAAGAAGAGGAAGAAGATGAAGAAGAAGGAGAAGAAGGAGAAGAAGAAGAAGGAGAAGAAGGAGAAGGAGGAGGAGGAGAAGAAGAAGAAGAAGAAGAAGAAGAAGAAGAAGAAGAAAAAGAAGAAGGAGGAGGAGAAGAAGAAGAAGAAGAAGAAGAAGGAGAAGAAGAAGAAGAAGGAGAAGAAGAAGAAGAAGGAGGAGGAGAAGGAGAAGAAGGAGAAGAAGAAGAAGAAAGAGAAGAAGAAGAAGAAGGAGAAGGAGAAGGAGAAGAAGGAGGAGGAGAAGAAGGAGAAGAAGAAGGAGGAGGAGAAGAAGAAGAAGGAGAAGAAAAAGAAGAAGAAGAAGAAGGAGAAGGAGGAGGAGAAGAAGAAGCAGGAGGAGAAGAAGAAGAAGGAGGAGGAGAAGAAGAAGAAGAAGGAGGAGAAGAAGAAGAAGGAGGAGGAGAAGAAGAAGAAGAAGGAGAAGGCAGTGCTGTTTTAGGGGTTGCCCCATTGTTTTCTTTTCCTCTCACATCTAGCTGAGAATAATTCATGCTTCATAAAACTTTTTTAGAAAACCGTTTTTAGTTTCACATCCATGTTAATTTCAAACAACATCAATTCATGTTTGCTCCCTAGATCAGCTTAAAGCATACAGCACTGTGCAAAATTCAGAGACCACCCTTTCGTTTGCTGAACTTCCAGTCAGGAAAAGAAGAAGTTGTTAATAAACATCAGGAGGGATCAGAAGGGATACATTTACCATGACAAGGCAACTTATTCAAATGTACTAGAAATGTAGTTTAATATGTGCATAGTGTGCACTGAAGAATATTTAAATACATCTTAATGGGGTCACAAAATAGTACAGCTGAGTAAATGTTTTATATAGTATAAAAAGAAATTATCCATCCATCCGTGTGGGTGTGTGTGGTTGTGTGTGTATGTGTGTGTGCATGTGTGTGTGTGTGTATGTATGTATGTGTGTGTGTGTGCATGTGTGTGTGTATGTGTATGTGTGCGTGTGTGTTTGTGTGTATATGTGTGTGTTTGTATGCATGTGTGTGTGTGCGTATGTGTGTATGTGTGCATATGTGTGTGTATATGTGTGTCTGTGTGTGTATGTGTGCTTATGTGTGTGTGTGCATGTGGGTTTTTGTGTGTGTATGTACGTGTGTGTGTGTGTGTGTTTGTGTATGTATGTGTGCGTGTGTGTGTGTATGTATGTGTGTGTTTGTGCTCATGTGTGTGTGAGTATGTGTGTATGTGTGTGTGTATGTGTATGTGTGCGTGTGAGTATGTGTGTATGTGTGTGTGCGTGTGTGTGTGCATGTGTGTGTGTATGTGTGTGTTTGTATGCATGTGTCTGTGTGTGTGTGTTTGTGTGCATGTGGCAACAGAGGCAATTACAACTGAGCAGCAGAATGCATTACAGGTGAGCACCAGTAGTGATTAACATAGTGGTAGGTAGGCTTAACCCATGGACATGAAGCTTATTGACGCTCAGGCGCTTTGGCGGCGCCTGCTGTTCCGGTGAAGTATTTTTCAAAAATCTAAATAAATAAAAGGATGTTCTACTGATTCCTGCACGGTTCTGTCTGCATATCAGCGCTGTTCTCACAACAGATTCCTGGTACATCGTCCACTCTAACGGATAAATACATGGCGCATTTCAAAGAAGGGCTTTATTCTAGACTTTGGTTTTAAATTCACAGAACAGACGTTCCAGAGCAGTCCACTGAATCACGCTTCTTGTCTGTCATGTTCTCCAGACACTCTGAGGTTCTCTAATATGTTGATGCATTTATTCATTTTACAGAATGCCAACCATTGGGAACTACGCGGACGACTGCACCGTGGAGTACAACTACACAGCCTGCACGTATAAAGTGTTTAAAAAGAGTAACCCAAAAATGCTGTGTTCTCACAGAGCTGCTTACACGTGAGGATCAGGAAGTGCAGTGTTCAGTACTTCTGTACACCAGATGATGCTAACCGAAACAATTCACATACAGAATGAGAATAAAACACAGATCTGGAAATAAACAAGAGAGCACTCCGGTTTCTTCTTAAATCAACATCTCCACATGCACAGCAGGTTCTTTTTTTTTATACAATATTTTTTATTGATTTTACATTTAACGTTGACAGAATATTCAGTTACAAAAGTATTACCATACATAAATACAATACCTATGAATAGTCAACATTATAAGAAAACGAACAAAAAAAAACCACATACATACATGAACATATATAAAAATAAATAAATGATAAGTAATAATAAATAAATAAATATGTGAATAAACAAATAAGTAATAACAATAGTAATAATAATACACTTATCCCCAGCCTCTAACCATTATTTTCCGTTTTAGAACAACTATGCACCCATATGTTCAAGAAATTCCAATAATACCCGCCACACATTTTCAAATTCCACTGCCCTTCCTCTAGTTATGTAAGTCAGTTTCTCCAATGCAATACAGGAGGCCATCTCCCTTACCCATATATGTACTGAGGGCACATCCACATTTTTCCAAAACAAAAAACATGAATTTCCTTGAATTTCCCTCTGGGATCAAAAAAGTATCTATCTATCTATCTATCTATCTATCTATCTATCTATCTATCTATCTATCTATCTATCTATCTATCTATCAAAGCTATCAATCTCCTAGCCTGCAAAAGACCAAAATCAATTAGGATCAGCTGTTTTTTTTTAACAATAAAACCTTCTGGTCGCCCAAGAACACGTAATTTGGCTTGGAGAGGAATGTTCACTTCTGTAATTTCAGATAGAGATTGAGCAATTATTGTCCAATATTCTTGTAATTTCGGGCAGGTCCACATGCAATGAAACAAAGTTCCCTTTTCATCTTTTACATTTAACACAGGTATCTGGAATGTCTGAGGACCAACGGTTCAGTTTAACAGGAGTGACATAGTTTCTCATCAACCATTTGTATTGCAACATCTTCAGTCTTGTATTAATAGATTGTTTTTGAGCTTTTACACATGCATTCCCATTCAGTCTCTTGAATGTCTTCCTGTAGATCTAACCTCCAATCCTCCAATTTGTCAAATGAGGATTCTTTATCATGTGACACCAGAGCTACATAATAAACTGAAATCTGTTTTCTTCCATTTAAATTTTGAAGTGTGAGGGTTTCAATATGTGACAATGGAGGTTCTGAAAATAGCTGTTTGTGTTAAGACTTAATAAAATGTTTTAATTGTAAGTATTGAAAGAAATGTTTAGTCGGAATATTGTAGATTTCACACAATTGCTCAAATGTAACAGGAGTCTCATTTTTATAGAGGTCCTCTATTTTGTGCACAGCCTTGTTTGCCCAAATTCTGAATCCACCATCTGCTTTCCATGGTCCAAACTGTGTGTTGCCCCATATGGGTGAGAATCTGGAAATTGTGGGTGTATCTCTAATACGTTGATGTGCTTTATACCAGATATCGATAGTATTCTTAAGAAAGGGGTTTCTTGTTTTTTTTCCCCAAATCCTGTGAACTAGTGGAATATAGATACACTTTTATTGGTAAAGATGATACTGATGCTTGTTCAATGCATATCTATTGGGGAGTCTCTGGTGAGAAATGAAACATTGCGGAGCATAACTGTGCTGACCAATAATACCATTTTAAATTTGGGAATCGCAAACCTCCTCTTTCATATGGCAAGTATAACAATCAGAGTCTCAAGCTACATTTTCTGTTTACCCAGATGAATTTACTGAAAGCACCGTTTATGTCATCAAAAAAAAAAGAGATAGGCAGTGATAAAGGGATTGATTGAAATCGATATAATATATAGATATATTTTGGCAATATATTCATCTTAATTACGTTTATGCGACCAATTATTGTTATAGGCATCAACATCCATCTTTCTAAATTTTCTGTTTTTTCTGTTTAAATCCTGTTTTTGCGTTAATGAATGGAGTATTTATAATAGGTTTCAGTCTTTCTTCTTTGTTCAAAAACATTATTGATGATTTTGTAGTATAAATACTATAACCAGAAAATTGCCCGAATAACTCAATCTGTTGTATTAATTTCGGAATTGTAACTGATAAGTTTGTTAGGAAAAGAACCACATCATCCGCTCTAGTCCTCTACATTCTAGTCCTCCCAGCTCTATTCCTGAAACATCTGTTTACATCCTTATTGCCATGGCCAGGGGTTCCATAGCTAAAATGAATAATATGGGTGATAACGGACACCCTTGACGCGTAGATCGCTCCGGAGAGAAAGACACCCATACAACCATTCTATTCTATCAAAAGCCTGACAAGCATCCAGTGATAACGCTGCTGTGTCTTTAGCATTACACCTTTCATGAATTATATTAAGTACTAGTCTTATATTATGAAATAACATACCATTCTGATCATTATAAATTAAGTGTGGTATATACATTTCCAGTCGTCTAGCCAAAGCCTTACAAAGTATTTTTGTGTCTGAGCCCATAAACTTATAGGTCTGAATGACGAACATTCTGTTGGGGGTTTACCTTATTTCAAGATCAATGTTATCATTGCTAGTCTTAAAGTATTTGGGAGAATTTCATTTTGGTAAGATTCATTATACATATTTAGGAGAGGTTTTAACAATTTCTCTTTCAATTGGTAGACCATCCGGCCATGGAGTCTTACCACTATTAATATTTTGTAAAGCCTGTGCTATTTCTTCTATAGTCCAGTCATTATCTAGTTCTTGTTTTGCATCTTCTGTTAACGTTTGAAATTGGAGTTGAGCCAAGGTAGTGATAGAACTGGCCATCTTACCCAGACGGTCATATATATTATCCAGTTTGGTTCCAAACTCTCCAAACTCAGACCGTAGTCGTTTAAGTTCCGTTAGCACTGCCGCTATATCTGCCATGTTGTTAGCACCTTTCTCCTTCTCTGTCGACGAGTCGTTGGTTTTCGGCTTTTGCAAGGCACATTTTCGAGTAAAGATGTCACACTTTTTGACTGTAGTTGGTTTTGACAAACTCTCTGTCTGTTTGCCGTTGGTTATTCTGGGATTTAGTCTTGTTTAGTGCAAAGTTCTTGGGAGCTTCAGTAACAAACCGCCATCCTGAGCCGTTGGTCCATAGCGCCCCTGTACAGCACGTTCTTAGTGAGGAACAGAAGGTTGGGTTCTAGCTTTACTGGCAGATACAGTGAGCGTCTGGTTCATAAAAACAAGGTCAAGCAGCAAACACACAGGACAACACAGCTACAAACTGGCAGAGGGCCAAACACACTCTCTACTGACCATGATGAGCGCCACCTCAGTCTCTTAACCACCGTAAGATGACCTCAGGTGACCCACAGAGAGACTGGCGAGCGGTGGCTGGGGTGAAATGCAGAGCGAGCATGGTTCTAAAAACAGGCTTCTGGAGGTCATTAGTGATTTTCTAAACAAATAGATCTAATACAATATCTGATCTGGAATTTGGGAGACGTGTTTGCAGTAGTGTAGAGAATAAAACAGAACTGAGGAATTTTGGTCCAACACAAACCCAGAACCTGTACAACTAGAGACACTGATCATGTTGAGGTGGTGTCTTAAATTTGCCAGAGCTGTATATGAACAAACCGTTCACACAGAGGCTCAAAGGTACATTGGAAATGATGATATTCACAAACATTAGAGACTTTGACATACTGTATAACTAGACTGTATTAAAGATGATGTGGTACAATCTGTAGGGCTTAAAAAATGAGATTAATTACAGATTTCTGGCTCAATACAGCAAAACGCATTTCCATTCTGCCCCATTCTGTCGTCATTCATACCACAGTCCAGTCCTGGGTCCCAGCACAGTATACTCTCTGTGTCTAATGGTAAAGGGAATTTCCGTAATGTGCTACTTTCCTTTTATAGGAAGCCCACTTTAAACATCAGCTTAAAATGAAGGCGGGAGAAGGATCAATATAGAATGAGGTGGTTTCAAGACAGACACATTCAGGTGTTTTGTGTAAGACTGATCAGATAGGAGGTCACTTAGACTCTCAAACCCACAGCATAACACTACCACCACCATGCTTCATTACAGCTGAAGGTGCGTTGGGTGTGGCACAATGGCGAACACCACTTGTCACTGAGGTACTACAGCATGTGGGAGACTGGGGTTCAATTCAAATCAATGACTATGCTGTGCTACACCAATAAGATTCCTTAGGTATAGTTGGTCGACCTGTAATATGATTAACCTTGTAAATTAACAGAAAGGCCTTTCTAAGATTAGATAATCCTTTGTAATCCTTTGTAAATTTGTAATGTTAGAGCAGCAAAGAGGAAAGAACAGAAGTGTCAGGAAAATATACAAATAACAAATAAGATCTATATACAAAAAGTACAGGAAAAATATAAATAAACCACTAAATATCTAAACCCAGAAGATGATATACAGTTTAACTGCACATTGTAGAATAGAGGTAGATTACTGGGTTTTATTGCACATGGTAGAATAGAGGTAGATTACTGGGTTCTATTGCACATGGTAGAATAGAGGTAGATTACTGGGTTTTATTTAAACATGGTAGAATAGAGGTAGATTACTGGGTTTTATTTAAACATGGTAGAATAGAGGTAGATTACTGGGTTCTATTGCACATGGTAGAATAGAGGTAGATTACTGGGTTTTATTTAAACATGGTAGAATAGAGGTAGATTACTGGGTTCTATTGCACATGGTAGAATAGAGGTAGATTACTGGGTTCTATTGCACATGGTATAAGAGAGGTAGATTACTGGGTTCTATTGCACATGGTATAAGAGGTAGATTACTGGGTTCTATTGCACATGGTAGAATAGAGGTAGATTACTGGGTTCTATTGCACATGGTAGAATAGAGGTAGATTACTGGGTTCTATTGCACATGGTAGAATAGAGGTAGATTACTGGGTTCTATTGCACATGGTAGAATAGAGGTAGATTACTGGGTTTTATTGCGCATGGTAGAATAGAGGTAGATTACTGGGTTTCATTGCACATGGTAGAATAGAGGTAGATTACTGGGTTCTATTGCACATGGTAGAAGAAAGGGTAGATTACTGGGTTTTATTGCACATGGTAGAATAGAGGTAGATTACTGGGTTCTATTGCACATGGTAGAATAGAGGTAGATTACTGGGTTTTATTGCGCATGGTAGAATAGAGGTAGATTACTGGGTTATATTGCACATGGTAGAATAGAGGTAGATTACTGGGTTATATTGCACATGGTAGAATAGAGGTAGATTACTGGGTTTCATTGCACATGGAAGAATAGAGGTAGATTACTGAGTTTTATTGCACATGCTAGAATAGAGGTAGATTACTGGGTTTCATTGCACATGGTAGAATAGAGGTAGATTACTGGGTTCTATTGCACATGGTAGAAGAAAGGGTAGATTACTGGGTTTCATTGCACATGGTAGAATAGAGGTAGATTACTGGGTTATATTGCACATGGTAGAAGAAAGGGTAGATTACTGGGTTTTATTGCACATGGTAGAATAGAGGTAGATTACTGGGTTATATTGCACATGGTAGAATAGAGGTAGATTACTGGGTTTCATTGCACATGGTAGAACAGAGGTAGATTACTGGGTTATATTGCACATGGTAGAATAGAGGTAGATTACTGGGTTTCATTGCACATAGTAGAATAGAGGTAGATTACTGGGTTCTATTGCACATGGTATAAGAGAGGTAGATTACTGGGTTCTATTGCACATGGTATAAGAGGTAGATTACTGGGTTCTATTGCACATGGTAGAATAGAGGTAGATTACTGGGTTCTATTGCACATGGTAGAATAGAGGTAGATTACTGGGTTCTATTGCGCATGGTAGAATAGAGGTAGATTACTGGGTTTTATTGCGCATGGTAGAATAGAGGTAGATTACTGGGTTTCATTGCACATGGTAGAATAGAGGTAGATTACTGGGTTCTATTGCACATGGTAGAAGAAAGGGTAGATTACTGGGTTTTATTGCACATGGTAGAATAGAGGTAGATTACTGGGTTTCATTGCACATGGAAGAATAGAGGTAGATTACTGAGTTTTATTGCACATGCTAGAATAGAGGTAGATTACTGGGTTTCATTGCACATGGTAGAATAGAGGTAGATTACTGGGTTCTATTGCACATGGTAGAAGAAAGGGTAGATTACTGGGTTTCATTGCACATGGTAGAATAGAGGTAGATTACTGGGTTCTATTGCACATGGTAGAAGAAAGGGTAGATTACTGGGTTTTATTGCACATGGTAGAATAGAGGTAGATTACTGGGTTATATTGCACATGGTAGAATAGAGGTAGATTACTGGGTTTCATTGCACATGGTAGAATAGAGGTAGATTACTGGGTTATATTGCACATGGTAGAATAGAGGTAGATTACTGGGTTTCATTGCACATGGTAGAATAGAGGTAGATTACTGGGTTATATTGCACATGGTAGAATAGAGGTAGATTACTGGGTTTTATTGCACATGCTAGAATAGAGGTAGATTACCGGCTGTTATACAGTCTGACAGTGGCCGGAAGGAAGGATCTGCAGTACCTCTCCTTCACACACCCCAGGACAGAGCTGGACTTCTTGGTGATTCTGTTCAGTCTCTTCCTGTCAGCGGTGAAGATGCTGCTGCCCCAGCAGACCACTCCATAAAAGATGGCTGATGCCACCACAGCATCGAAGAAGGTCCTCAGGAGCGCCCCCTGCACTTCAAAGGACCTGAGTCTCCTCAGGAGATGTAGTCTGCTCTGGCTTTTCCTGTAGAGTGCAGAAGTGTTGTCAGTCCAGTCCAGCTTGTTGCTGAGGTGAACACCCAGGTACCTGTAGGACCTCACTATCTCAATGTCCGTTTCCTGAATGTTTACCGGAGGAGAGTGTTTGGCTCTGCGGAAGTCCACCACCAGTTCTTTAGTTTTTCCTGCGTTGATCTGCAGGCAGCTCCTCTGACACCATTCCACAAAGTCCTTAGTCAAATCCGTACTCCCCGTCATCTCTATCACTGATGAGGCCGACGATAGCAGAGTCATCCGAGAACTTTTTACTTTGTTATTGTCCAACACTGAAAAAAAATCACAATAATTTTAATTTTCCTGAAAATAGTATCTCTAATATCGCTCTGGAAGACAGCGATCACTTAGGTACCTCCCTCAGCCGTCACTAACTCCACCCCCTCTGCTGTATTTCCAACAAAGCATTGGCCTTGAACATTTCCTTCACAGAGTTTCTGATCCAAACGATTTACGCACTAGTCAGTTTTCTACAGTCACCAAAAAGCCTAATCAGGGTGGAGGCAAGATGGGTCCCTTCGTATTCAGACACAGTCCTGGTGCCAGTAATACATACTATAATTCAAAACCTGTGTATTATTTCTTGTGCATTCCAAATTCAGCATGTTTATGTTAATATGAAAAGTAATAATAACTAGTAAGTTCAATGCTGCCTAAATTAGATTTAAAAGTTATTAATATTAATCAATTCAACTTTATTTAAAGACAGGACAGGACAAAAAGATTTGTTTTTATACAGGTACAAAACAAAAACTCCAAAAGAGAAAATATTATTTGCGGATAATCTTTATACAACAAAGAAACTGATATAGAACATACAGAAATAATTATAACAATAAAGAAAATGGAATGCATTAAGAGTTCAAAACCAAATCAGATATTAAGATAAACAAATAAGGTTATTAGGCAGTTTAAAAGAAATTATCTTTCTTTTAAACTGAAAGATATTATTATTATTATTATAATCAATAATCAATACATTTTAAACTAATTATTGATTGTAGCTGCAATCAAATGACCCCTGTGATTAGCAGCCCAGTATGGTGGCCCCAAAACTGTTATAATATACATTAAATAAGACTGGCCCCAGGACTGAACCATGTGGAACACCTTGGATGTAATTTGACTCAACTGTTAAATCATTTAGGATCTTTTTGATTATACAAAACTGTTACTGGGGTGGTACCATGTCTCGGTACCTGCAGTTAGGGGGAAAATGATTGTACCAAAATCCAGTGAAATTGTATCATTAAAGTTGTACTAAGTCTGTAAACGCTGTCTCGTCTCCACTCAGTATATTGTACTGTATCTTGACGAATGAAAACAGACAGGGTGGAACAATCAGTAGAACTGAGTTTGTATTAAAACAGAAGGATTCTGAAAGAGTGTAGAGCTGTTTGTTAACTCTTGGTTTTTGTTCTGAAGAGGTCAGTGTTTGTGGGGTTAGTACTGTTTGCTGTCCTTCCTCTGAATGACGCCGCCTGCTGGAGGGAGATACGATTTCAAGGTACCCAAACATCTGTGCTGTGTTGTGGTGGTGTTGGGCATCACTGTGCTGTACTGCTAGCTTTGTTTACATGTGGTGTATTACAAACGGCTGCTCTCTGATAGGTGCGACTCATTGTCAGGATGCTGTGGATAAGACCTGGCATGCTGTGGGATCCTCCTGGACCAACAGCAGATGCCATGAGTGTTACTGCAACAATGACCTCCTGAGCTGCTGTACCCACACCAGCAATGAAATAGCCACAGTAGCATTAGCATCATAACACAACCTTACACCTCTGTTTCTGCTGTTTGTAGTTTGTAAAATTCACTCATCCTCAAAAGAACAGCTGCACCCAGAAGGAGGTGTGGGATTGTAGTGCTGTTGGGAAGGGAGATAAAGGTTACCAGGAGCAATAACTGATGATATATTTAGACTCATATGATCAATATTTATTGAGCTACACATACAGAAGTCTATTTCTCAATATGGCATCAGGCCGCTGTGTTTGCTAATGCAACATGTCAGATGTCTCATTATGGAGTTGTAGAGATTCCTAATGGTGTCCTGTGAAAACCCATCCCATGCAGCTTGAATATCCTCACACAATTCCTGCAGATGGTGCAGTAGAGGTGGAGGTTAAGTGAAAACAGGCTTTCTGCATGTGATGTTTTTTAGACTTTAAAACCAAATCAGTTATATAAATTATTAAATCAACATAAAACCAAAATGTAAAGAAATAAACTAACAACTAATTTCAAATACACAGTGGCTGGGCTAAGTACAGGTTGTTAAGGATTAGAAGCTGAGTGACACGATTAACGCTATAATGAATAATCAAAACATTTAAAACAGTGTTGGATGCTGCATATTAAGATACCTTTTACATTTAAAACTAATTACTGGTTGCAGAGGCAATCAAATGACTATGATGATTAGCAGCCCAATATGGTGGCCCCAGGACTGAACCTTGTGGAACACCCTTGGATGCAATTTGACTAAACTGTTGATTAATTTAGGATCTTTTTGATTATACAATCTCAGGAAAAATCTTGGTACCTGTAGTTAGGGGGGAAATGATTGTACCAAAATCCAGTTAAATGCTGTGACCTCTTGATGACCTCTAAAGTAAAAGTAGTGTTATATCTACTAATCACTCACTCAAAGGGGGCATCGACTGAAATGTCTGTTTTAACACACCTGTATTCATACTGCTATGTGTACTACTGGACAGTCCCAGACAGTTCTAGAAAGTTCTAAGCAATTCCCCAAAGTTTTAGAAAACTTCAAGTTCTCACAGTTCCAGAAGTTACTTAAAGTTTACCCAGCACTAAATGTATCATCATTGTCCATGAAAGCAAAGTTTATGGGGACCAACAGCCATTTTCCGGACATGTTAGGCCCGAGGAATTAAGGAAACACACTTAGTACCCAGGAAAAAGGAATGCTGAAAACTGAAAAATGATTAATTATTATTCTTCTGTATTTCTTTTGCAGATTGCCAACATCTGTGAAGCATCCCAAAGATTGCACTGTGGAGTACGATTATAAAACATGTACATATAAGGTGTTTAAAAAGAGTGACCACAGTGTTTCGTGCTCTCATGGTGCTGTTGGAAAATTAAATACAGTGAAACTGAAATAAAAGACAGAAATATTGCATCTTATGGCCTCTCTTTATTCTTAACTAGTACCTAACACTCCTCTCACAGCCGTATGTTTGGTAGCTGGACAGTGGAATGGCGGTATCTCTCATTCTTAATTGTCTTTTATTACCCACCTAAGTTCTGCTCCCAGAACAGCATAACGTGCACAAGTTACAGTTGATCAAAAAGCATAACCAAGATTCACACACGGCTCTGCTCCTGATAGCCCAGTTCAGCACCCGAAAGCAGTCAAAGCCTATTTACAGGATGTCACCTGGGTGTGTTTCTGAAGAGGGCGTGGTTGAACATGCAGACTAGCAGTCTAGCAGGATGTGTTTCACCAGAACAGTCGACTGTGTCTGTCTGAGTGGAACTCCTGCAGGAACATTAAGTCATGCATGGATGCGCCCTCACTATCAGAAGAGTTCACTGACCTCCCTGGTATTGACCCGCCACCAATGGTCAGCCCTCCATGTGATGGAGGTGGGGTGTTTAGACAGGGGCAATGGGGGTCGGGACACAGGGGAGAGACCGTCATAGGTCGGTCTGAGAGGTGGTCCAGCAGAAATGGGACTTAATTACAGTAGTGGTCACTAACCTTAGAACATTCACTCTGAGCCAGCAACCATGGTGAGTTTCCATGATCTGTAAGTTTAATGCTGCATAAATTTGATTTAAAAATTATTGATATTATCCAATCAAACTTTATGTAAAGACAGGACAAGACAAAAAGATTTGTTTTTATACAGGTACAAAACAAAAACTCAAAAAGAGTAAATATTATTTGCAGATAATTAATATACAACAAAGAAACTGATCTAGAACATACAGATATAATTACAACAATAAAGAAAATGGAATGCATTTAGAGTTCAAAATCAAATCAGATATCAAGATAAGCAAATGAGATTATTAAGCAGTTTAATAGAAATAAATTAATAGAATGTGATAAAAATGAATATAAATATATATTTTAATGCACAGTTCTTAGCTAAGTACATGTCATTAAAGATTAGAAGCTCAGTGACAGTCTTGATGCTATAATCAATAATGAAAATTATACTAATTATTGATTGTAGATGCAATCAAGTGACTCCTGTGATTAGCAGCCCAGTATGGTGGCCCCAATATTGTTAATATGTATATTAAATAAGGCTGGCCCCAGGACTGAACCTTGCAGAACACCTTGGATGTAATTCAACTCAACTGTTAAATCATTTAGGATCTTTTTGATTATACAAAACTGTTATTGGGGTGGTACCATGTCTCGGTACCTGTAGCTAGGGGAAAAATGATTGTACCAAAATCCAGTGAAATTGTATCATTAAAGTTGTACTGAGTCTGTAAACGCTGTCTCGTCTCCACTCTGTATATTGTACTGTTCTGTTTTAAAACTGATTATTGATTATTGTTTAAAATCTAATTATGAAAAGGTATGGAAAGATTAGATTAGATTAGACTAGATTAGATTAGATTGAACTTTATCATTGAACAGAGTACAGGTACCTTTGAGGAAACATTTGGATTGTTAGTATCTTGAAGAATGGAAACAGAAAGGGTGGAACAATCAGTAGAACTGAGTTTGTATTAAAACAGAAGGAATCTGAAAGAGTGTAGAGCTGTTTGTTAACTCTTGTTTTTTGTTCTGAAGAGGTCAGTGTTTGTGGGGTTAGTGCTGTTTGCTGTCCTTCCTCTGAATGACGCTGCCTGCTGGAGAGGGAAACTGAAACAAGGTACTGCGTTGGGCATCACTGTGCTGTACTGCTAGCTTTGTTTACATGTGGTGTATTACCAACTGCTGATCTCTGATAGGTGCGACTCATTGTCAGGATGGTGTGGATAAGACCTGGCATGCTATTGGATCCTCCTGGACCAACAGCAGATGCGATCAGTGTGAATGCAAAAATGACCTCCTGAGCTGCTGTCATGGGTAAATAAACCAACATCAGCGATGAAATAACCACAGTAGCATTAGCATCAGAACAAAACCTCTGTTTCTATAGTTTGTAGTTTGTAAAATTCACTCATCCTCTAAAGAATAGCTGCCCTCTTTTTGGAAGTGCGGGATTGCAGGGCTGTTGGGAAGAAAGATAAAGGTTACCAGAAACAATAGACGATGATAAATGTAGACTGATATGGAGAATATTTATTGAGCTACACATACAGAATGTCTCTCAGTATGGCGTTGGGCCACCATGTCTCCCCAGATGTCTCGGTATGGAGTTGTAGAGGTTCCTAATGGTATCCTGGGATAATCCATCCCATGCAGGTTGAATATCCTGACAAGAAACACTAATAAACGTGGTGTACTGTAGTGTGTTAATGTGTTTTTCTTTTACAGTTTGCCGACATCAGTGCACACTACCGAAGACTGCGTCGTGGAGTACGATTATGAAAAATGTACATTTGACGTGTTTAAAAGGAGTGACGGCAGTCGTTCATGTGCGCACAGCGCCGTCGGGAAGTGAAATAAGGTGAAACTGAAATAAAGGGCATGTGAACTTCATCATCGCCTCTTCATTCTGACAGAACAAGTCAAGCACCGAACATGCCTGTGCCAGCTACACGTTTGGTAGTTGGACACTGAAATGTCAGTATCTCTCATTGTCTCCTTTGATGCACCATTGAAAGCGTGTCTGCAAAGTGTTAGCTGAACATTGTCACTGGCGATCACGCACTTGGGTTGAATCTGTTTCTGGCCTAAGACCACCGCACTCATAAAAGCATAACCCACACAAATCCAACTGCAAGCTGTGGCAAACAATTACAGTTGGATTTGAAAATTGTCACCCATCCAATGACAGCTAAGAGAAGTTTAGGGTTTTGAGGAGCTCTAAGTATGAGAAAGGGATGTTGCATGTCTTCTAACCGATAGTGCCACTCCTTGAATGCCAATTTCAATTTCATGGCAAGTAACTTTTTGTTACCAGTGCTCTAATTTGTTCTCTGCAATTCTCTGAGACTGAGGTGGGTACAGTCCAATTCACAACTGCTTCTATCTTCCGATCATCTATAACCAGACTCTAAGCACTGATGACTATCCAAGAAATGATGTGGAGGTTAAATGAAATTCACACTTCTAACCCTTTACATAAAGCTGGTTATTGAGTAGATGAGTGAGGACCTGGTGCACATGCTGGACATGGGTAGCTAAATTTGGTAAGCAAATTAAAACGTAATCAATGTATGCAAAGACAAACAGATGCAACATAACATCTCCTAAATTTTAATGAAATGAAATGTTAAGACCAATTTTATTTCCAGAGAGGGAAAGACAACGTCATTATTACAGTAGCACAATCAAAGCCAACATACCAGAACAGGGAGAGACTAAGCCCAAACCCAAAAGACAGAGACACAAAGCAGAGATCAAACCCAGACGAATCCCCGGAAAACGCTCTGAAGACAACAGTGTCGGCAATACCTCGCCAAGTAACAGACCCAACAAAGATGTATTACTACAAAGGAGTAATGGATAAACAGGTAGCACTCATGGAATTATACAGTCCACCTTAAAAACCTCAAAGATGTAACTTTACAGGAAGACAAACCAGCTTTCCCAACCTGCATTAGAAGCTGATACAAGATTATTTTCTAAGCGGTTTTGGAGAAATCCTATTGGTCTGTGCATGAATATTCACAACATTGAATGGGGAACTAGAGCTTTAAACTGTGCTATAAAAGAGACGCATAACAAGATACACCATATTGCCAAAAGTATTCACTCCCCCATCCAAATGAATTCAATCACTTCCATGGCCACAGGTGTGTAAAAGCAAGCACCTAGGCAAGCAGATTGGTTCTACACACATCTGTGAAAGAATGGGTCGCTCTCAGGAGCTCAGTGAATTCCAGCATGGTACGTGCTGGAGCCTAATATATCGAATTATTGTGTGCATTTTACAAGATTTTTAATGGGATATTGTAGCTTGTATAAAAGTGTTGTACGCATTAATAAGCCTTTGCATCACAGTCTTTGAGTTATATTTCTAATATATGAATATTTGTAATGCATTTGAGAGATATATGATTCAAGGCTAGTGAGTTAGCAGGCTGCACTCACAGTACGTGATAGGATGCCACCTATGCAACAAGTCCAGTCATGGAATTTCCTCACTACTAAATATTTCACAACCAACTGTCATTGGTATCATAAAAGTGGAAAAGACTGAGAAGGACAGCCACTCAGCCAGGAGGTGATAGACTCTGTAAAATGACAGAGCGGTGTCAGTGGATGCATAGTGCACAGAGGTCAACAACTTTCTACAGAGTCAGTCTCTACAGACCTCCAAACTTCATATGGCCTTCATTGTATGCTACCTCTGGGTGGTTTCATCAACATTAACAGTAACTGGGGCCACGCCCACTGAGGAAAACCCATAAAACCCCAGTCAGATCAGATTCAGGTCACTGTGACTTCAGGTGCAACCATGCTAAGTTCTCCACTAATGATTCTCGGTGTGTTTACCACTGCTTAGCTGTTTGCTGGTTCATTCATGTGTTTCTTTAAAGTTTTCTAGCTCCTGCTTCAGTAATCAAAATCAGGGTGTTGGAATAGGTTGTGCACCTGTGTTGAGGCTTGTGTGCTGGACCAGCAGATACTATACTAATTCTTTCACCTTCAATGTTAAAGCGGTCTGCAGTGCTGGTGGCTGTGAGTCTATGTGCTCTCGTCCCCCTGGTTCACGGTTCCTGCTTTCACAGTTTGGTGGAAAAAGGTACACACTAAAGCCACACCATATTATTAATACAAGGTGAACTGCATGAAATTAACTTTGTGGTTTCGTCTCTGAGCCCTTAACGCTTAATGTTTGTCTCTGCTATGTTGATAAAGGTGCCACACACTGTCAGGACTTGACTGACAAAAACTGGCATGCTGTAGGATCCCCCTGGACAAACAGCAAATGTATTAAATGTTCGTGCAAAACCAGGTCAATGAAATGTTGCGACAGGTATGTGGATTTAAATATATATGTTTTTATTATTGCATATGGGAGTAATTTAATCTTCAAACACATAAATGATATTCTAAAGTCATCAGCGTTTCTTCCAGTATGATGACTGGGACTCTTATTCACGGCTTATTAATTTTAAATAGTTTGACATGTAACATGTAAGAGAACAGAGCTGAACAGTATAAGTGCATGTATATATATATTATTGTCCAGTCATTATCACACTGTTTTAATAATAACTCATTGCATCTAATATCATCATTGTCCATCTGATAGCTTTATCAAACATAACCATGTCATAGACTTTTCCTCTGGGATTAATAAAGTGATTTATCTATCTATCTATCTATCTATCAGCCCTCTCCTGTACTATCAAAACTGTTAGCTGGTGTATCAGCTAAATGGCTGGGTCCCTATCAGACAGACTATGCGGTAGGTTAGTCTAACTAAGCACAATGAGCTGCTCATTTAGGCTTCAGTTAATATTTTATATATTTTTTTAGTCATTTCTTTTATATTTTGCTTTATACTGCGTACTCTGTAAATGTGTTGCTATTACCAAAGTGTCCTTCTCTTTCTTCGCGTTAGTTTCATTAAAAAATATTGTTTATGTAATGTGGGGAGCTCAGACACAGAGGAGGGATCCATTAGGCAGAATTTATTCAAAAGTACAAAAATGTCAAAAACCAAGCAACACAAAAGTTCAAATGTACAAAGCCCAGAAGACGTCAAAAAATCAAAACAGAAATCTCAAAAATCACAAAGCTCAGAAGTTTCTCAAGAAAAGACAAAAAGCTCAAAATTGAAACACAAGGATTATCAAGGTGAATTCTTACATATACTGGGATGGACAACAGTCTGGTGGTTAATGCTCCACAAACACCTAGGGAAGGGAAGGCTATTTAAAGGGAAGGGTAAGAGGCTGGGATAGGGAGCAGGTGTGAAGGGAAAAGTACGGGAGGGCTAGGTGAAAGGGAGCAGGAGCACAACTCGCTAGAACTCTGGTGAGGTTGACCTCTGGTGGCCGGCGTGAGAAGTGCGCCAATAGTGTGTCTCTTGTGCAGACCTGACGGTTTACATAAGCTGTTTTTGTTTATGTTAATATAAACCTTTATAGGAATTTTCACTCCTCTATCTATTCAGGATGTGGTAAGGGAAATTAAAAGTTAAAAAGTTGGGATGCTGTGTAAACTCTAATGTAAATTAAAACAGAATATATTTGTGTGGAAATCATTTAAACCCCTATATTTAATAGAAAACAGTAGAAATGCAACTGACCCTGAAAAAAAAGTTTTTTGAAATCATATGCAGATTTTTGTTTGATGGAAGGAACAAGTTTCTAAAAAGTTGGCACAGTGAGATGTTCAGCACTGTACCCATTATCTGTGCTCTGATAGCACTCTTTAGGCGTTTGAGAACGGAGGGGAGCTGTAGCTTGATATGCTATTTCAGCTACTCTAGTTTGTCCGATTTTACCTTTTATAATGCACCAAATGGTTTCAGTGGGTGAGCGGTCTGGACTGCAGGCAGCTCAGGTTAGCACACAGGCTCTTCTACTACAGAGCCGTGCGGCTGTAATACGTGCAGACTGTAGTGTGACATTGTCCTGATGAAATACACAGGGACATTCTTGGAAAATATGTCATCTGGATGGCATGTGTTGCTTTAAAACTCAAATATACCGTTAATGAAGCTGTATAGATGTTCATGTCCCCCATGTATGGTAGCCAAGAAGTGAAAAACAAATTTCAGAAAACAAAATAAAAAATAAAAACAAATTTACAAACTTTGAAAATTGAAAAGCAATTCCACTAGGGCAAAAAAAGAAAATACATTTCAGGAAACAAAATGACAAATTACAGACCCTTTTCAATCAAACTGTTTCATGGTGGTAGAGTGAGTGGAGTTTGGGATGGTGACAATGCTAAAGCATGACCTGTCCATTTCATGGCCCATGTTTGTTTTTCCTGCAGAAGATCTAGAGTTTTTAAAACAGTAGAAAAGGTCATGGAAAATGCACTAATGCCCTCACAACTATATCATCATGGATGCTGCCTTTTCCTGATAACAAGTCTGATAGCTTCATCTCCTCTTTAGCCTGGAGGCCACGGAGTCCATAATTTCCTTTAAGAATTTCAGCAGATGGGTTTCACAGAACTACCCAGCATCATTAACCCAGCAAAATGACCCAAGTGGCAGAAGTGTGGAAACAAGAACCCCAGCTTTCTTTAGAGGTTGAAATTTCTACTGGTTATGGTTCTGTCCACATCAGGGTAGTAGCTGTTTGGACTGGATGGTCATCTAATACAATGTTTTTCACTGGTTCTCACCCTGGTCCTGAGGGCAGGACCAGCTTTCCCTGCTCCCAACACACCTGATTCCACTTCTTTAACATGCCCTTTCAGAGATACAGGGGAAATCCACTACAACGTGGAGGGCAGGGTGCATCCAGGACCAGGGTTGGGAAACACTGATTTGATTTAGATCACATACAAATCATGTGCTCATTAGAGTGTTTGTTTGTTTGGTTTGTTTTAGCATGGGAAGAGTCGGTGCTTCTAACCCCAAGGACTGCGCTGTGGAGTACGATTACACAACATGCACATTCTAAGAGGTCATGAAAAATGGCTACAAAGGGCCCTGCTATTACGAAGCTGTCGGAAAGTAAATGCAGACAAAGAAAAGATTATTGCCTTATAAAGCCAGTGTGCAGTTCTTAATCTGATATCTTATTGATTAATGTTGGTAAATTAATAATAAAAATTTTCCTGCATGCCAATTTTGTGAGGTGTCATTTTTGCATCGCCCAGTCTTATTTCACATTCCATTTCACTTGCTGGATGTATAAAAATATGCTCTGGTAACCTGAAATATCAGGTGATGCAACCCAAACTCTGCCTCCTGAAAGGACTGCTCCCAAATCTAAGTAAGAGTAAGACATCTAAGTAAGAGTACATTTATACATAAAAAATTAAAATTAAAATTTAAAGGGACTGTGTAATAAACACAAAAGAGGTTGTTGCCTGAGGGCAGAATTCAGATAAGTAATGTTTTTTGTTGTTGCAGGCAACGAATTCTAAAAATTTTGGCACAGGACAACTATCAGTAAATAATTTTCTATAATAGAAAATGTGTTGGCATATGACATCTCTAGGACTTTCTATATTCCTGTATGAATTTGATCTAACACTTCATCCAATTGTCAAAAGTCCTAAAAAAAAAAAAAAAGAGGATCAGGAAAACCAAATTAAACAAAGGTCCAAAATCTTAGACCATGGTAATTTATTTATTGAGGAAAGTGATCCAATATTTCGTATTTGTTAGTGGGGAAAAGGATTAGGATTAGAATCAGGGTGTTGTCAATCAGTGATTTATGATCAGGTTTGACTGTGTTCCTGATTTATTTAAAGAACAGGGACCTGCTAAAGTCTGATCTTCACAACACATGTTTGTGTACATGTAGAGAGCCTCAGAAAAGGAGTTGTTGATGCTCATCAGACTGGAAACAGTTACAAAATCATCTCTACGGGGTTTGGACTCCACCAATTCACAGAATTCGCAGAATGCCGCTGTTCTCAAAAAAGAACATCGCTGCCCATCTGCAGTTAACCTGACATCACATAAACAAGCCAGAAGGCTATTGGACCAATGATTGGTGAACTGATGGGACCAAAATATACCTTTTTGGTTTAAATGAGACGTGTTATGTTTGCAGAACATAAAACACTGCATTCCAGCATCAGAAGCTTATCCCACCTGTGAACCATGGTGGTGGTGGTAGTGTCATGGTTTAGGCGAGGGTGGCCTGATGGAACAAAACATTCGGAATTAAACCAGCAAATTCTAAAGGAAAAAATCAGGACATCTGTCCACAAGCTGAATCTCAAGAACAGTTCTAGAAGAATAAAGGTATTGTTCAGGAATGGCCAGGTCAAAGTACTGACCATAATCCAGTAGGAATGTTGTGGAAGCACATGAAGTGAGAAGTTGTTTTGTACAGAGGAACAAGCTGATATTCCTCCAAGCCGATGTTCAGCACTTGCAGTTATTGCTGCATCAGGGGTTTACACCAGATACTGAAATCAATGCTTCACATACTTTGGCCTATCACAGATATAAATATGATTTTCTTTTTCACTGTTTCTCACTGTCTTTGTTGAATTTTCGCTGTTTTTTATATAACCTTTATTTAGCCAGGATAATCCCACTGAGATCACAGACATCTTTTACAACGGAGACCTGTTCCAACGGAGACCAATTCACACAGGAACGTACTAAAAACGAAGACAGCCTGGACACAATGCAATCCTGGCACACTGTGGGATCCAAGCTGTAAGAAGGGTGAATGTGGCAGTAAATTCCGAGCTGCTGTAATATAGACAAAATGCAAAAATTGACTTTTGGGAAGAAGAAATTGGGTAGCAAGCTGTGAGAAACTACTGAAAGTGATGCTGACGTACAGATCGTTGATCCTTTAATGCCAGCTCTATGCCAGCTAAGAAAAAGCGGAAATAAAGGATTGGCTGTAACGGGCATGTTAAAGGTATTTACATACAGAGTGCAATCCTGGCACGCTGTGGGATCCATGCTGTAAGAAGGGGGAATGTGGCAGTACATTCCTGAGCTGCTATTATGGGGACATATAGACAAAAATGTTCCATAACAGCACTCATATAAATAAAGCTTGTGCATACACAATATAAAAAATAGAAAAATAAATTTATTAAAATAGAGTGATGTCCTGTTTCTAGTCCAACATTACTATGTGTACTATGTGTGCTGTTATTACTGTAATAATATACAGGGACATGTTTACAGTATATGGTAGTACATTGTTGCTGTCCAAAGAAAAACAAGTATCTCCAAAATGGCAACTTTACAGAAGAGGGCAAAAACCTCATTCAGTTGGAATGGAAGTCATTGGAACTGCCTTCAGTCATTTCTGTTTTGTAAAAGACAATATGGTTCATCATTGAATGGGAGGAGGCCACCCAAACATCCTCTCCCTCCAACACACAGAAGGCGGTTTACAGTGCAATACTGCTTTACAAAAGTCATCCTCCATTTTCTATGAGCATAGCACACACGAAGAGGCGACATTTCGGGTTGTCTTTGTTTAAACACTACCCCCTGCTGTACAAAGGACGGTAAAACTAAATAAAACCACATACCTGTTTTGTAAAAGACAACATGGTTCATCATTAATTGTGAGGAGGCCACCCGAAAATCCTGAGGCCATACCATAAAACACTTTCTCAGTGTTTTACTTTTTACACAGAGCGGAAGCTACTGCTACAGCTAGTGAGTTAGCTAGAAACACCAGCTCCTCACTCGACAGAAACTGGCTTTTACTACAACAGGACAAAATAAAACACAGTCTAAAATACACAGCACAGTTTTAACACCAAAACCGGGGCTTTTCATGAACATTAGTCACAAAATTTCGTGTTTAATTTGGTCTTTACTTCTCAGCTTTACTCTACGTACCTCTCCCTCCAGCTCTCAGTGCAGGCTGAGGGGGAGAGCGCGCGAACCCGAGTGTCACGTACATCTCTTAAAGGGGCAGTGCCGGTTTTTTAACAAAGCCATTTCTGTAGTGTCCAGGTGCGTGGTGAATAATCAGGCAGAAGTGTTCCTGAATGGAGCTTTATTCCTCTCACACACTAGCTAACATGGCATGGCTGTTCCACCCTCACTCTTCCTCTAGTGCTACACTAGCAGCCTTCCTCTGTAGCGCAGCAGCGACCTCTAGTGTCCAACATGCAGTATATAGAACACAACAATTTCCCATATGATCTGAACTATTTAGCACATTTTAACTGTTTTAAACTACACTGTTTTTAACTACTAATAAAACATTTTTTACTAATGTAGATTTATATAAAAGAAAACAAATGTTATGTTATAAAATGTTATTTTGTTTTCTTTTATATAAATCTACTTTAGTAAAAAATGTACCCTCACTCTGTATGTGTACACATGCTCCATGTAAATGGGCTTGCTTTTTGTTTTTTAATGTAATTCATGTGTAAGTTGGGCATGGATCTTAATATTTGTTCTGTTCAGGGGTACTTAAATGCACAGTGCAATCCTGGCACGCTGTGGGATCCATGCTGTAAGAAGAGTGAATGTGGCAGTACATTTCTGAGCTGCTGTTATGGGGACATATAGACAAAAATGTTCCATAACAGCACTCATATAAATAAAGCTTGTGCATACACAATATAAAAAATAGAAAAATAAATGTATTCAAATAGAGTGATGTCCTCTTTCTAGTCCAACATTACTATGTGTACTATGTGTGCTGTTATTACTGTAATAATTTACAGGGACATGTTTACAGTATATGGTAGTATATCGTCGCTGTCCAAAGAAATAGAAGTATCTCCAAAATGGCAACTTTACAGGAGAGGGCAAAAACCTCTTTCAGTTTGATTGGAAGCCAAAGGAGCCAGACATCTTTTCAAGACGTTTTGTCCCATTTCTGTTGGTCCATTCATCATGAAATGTTCACACAGTGGTTTACAGCTGGTTTGCAGCTGCTGTACTCAAATGATGCATGAAAATGGAAATCGACAAAAATGGACATGTGTTATTAGGTGTACAGAGGTGAGATCCGTTCAGTTTTGAACACCAGGTGTAAATTCTAGATAACCATAAACAACAGGAAGCTGCATGATTCTGCATTCATTTGAGAGGAAGTTCTGCTCTCACGTGTCGCAGCATGTCATGCCAATGGAGGAACAATGACACTTGTATCAGTTTGTGTTACAAGTTCGTCCAGGTGGAATCCATTTCATGTCATCCGTTTCATCCAAACAGTTTGTTTGACCTAGAAAAGGAGTTATTGGTATTTACTTCATAATGTGTATATAAATCTATATATGTATACATGTACAGCAGGTTCTTAGTGAGGAACCGAAGGTTGCGTTCTAGCTTTACTGGCAGATACAGTGGGGGTCTGGTTCATAAGCACAAGGTCAAGCAGGACAAGACAACACAGCTACAGACTGGCAGAGGGCCAAACCCACTCTCTACTGACCATGATGAGGGCCACCATATTCCAATATCCCTTAAGCACCGTAAGATGACCTCAGGTGACCTATTGAGAGATTGGCGAGCGGTGGCTGGGGGGAAACGCACAGGGAGCATGGTTCTAAAAACAGGCTTCTGGAGGTCATTAGTGATTTTCTAAATAAACAGAACTAATACAATATCCCATGTGGTGTGTTCAGTCTACGTGAGTTCCTCAGTGATGTGAACACAGAGGAACTTAAAGCTGCTGACCCTCTCTATTGTGGCCCCATTGATGGTGATGAGGGTGTGCACTCTCTCCTGCTTCCTGAAGACCACTGTCAGCTCCTTGGTCTTGTTGACATTGAGAGAAAGGTTATTCTCCCAGCACCAGTGTGTATGGAAGCTGACCTCCTCTCTGTAGGCCTCCTCGTTGTTACTGGAGATCAAGTAGTGGCAGGTAGTGAGGAGCAGATGAAGTCTCTAACCAGCTTCTCAGAGCACTTTCTTATGATGGAGGTCAGAGCAACTGGGCGCCAGTCATTTAAGGTGGTAATCTTGGCTGTCTTTGGAACTGGCACAATGGTGGCCAGTTTGAAACATGCTGGCACAACTGACAGGGAGACAAAGAGGCTGAAGACATCTGTGAACACTCCTGCTAGCTGATGTGCACATACTTTAAGGATTCGTCCAGGTATGCCATCCCGTCCAGCTGCCTTGCGGATGTTGACACGCTTGAAAGCTTTGCACACATCAGCCACGGAGACAGAGTGGGGGGCTGAGTCGGCGGTAGCAGGGGCTCTTTCTGGGAGTACGGTGTGGTTTACCTCTGAACGAGCATAGAAGGTATTCAGCTCGCCTGGAAGCGCTGCACTGATGTTACCCACAGACCGAGTTTCCCTCCTGAAGTCTGTTATTGTGGATCCACATAGGATCCATAGAATCGAGACTGTGTCTGTTCCCCAAGTCAAACAAAATTTTAGAAAACTGCAAACAGTTAGTCTTACTAACCTAATTAACATCAGACCAGTTCAACCAGGTCACAATGATCGCACACTGAGTCTGAAACTAGGTCTGCTTAATATCAGATCACTTACATCTAAGGCTGTCCTTATAAATGATCTCATGACGGATCATAGTTTTGAAGCACTGTGTCTCACAGAAACGTGGATTAGACCTGAAGAGTATCTAGCTTTAAATGAAGCCACCCCGACAGGTTACAGTTATGTACACCATCCCCATTTAAACGGGCGGGGTGAAGGTGTAGCAACCATCTTCTCCAATTCTTTAGGAATAAACCAGAAAGCAGGCTGCACATACTCTTCTTTCAAAATTCTGTTTCTTAATATATGTGATCAAAGAACGAAAAAACACTCGTTTTCACTGATTACAATCTACAGGCCACCAGGGCCCTACTCTGAATTCTTACAGGAGTATGGTGACTTTTTATCAAGTTTAATAAGTCTCAAATAAGGCAATAATCGTTGGAAACTTTAATATTCACCTTGACAAACCACAGGACCCACTTAGTAAGGTATTTTTATCCATCCTAGACTCATTCAGTATCACTCAGAATATAATGGGACCAACTCATTACTGTAGCCACACTCTGGATTTAATTTTAACCTTCGGAGTGAATATAGACAATCTAACTATACTCCCTCAGACCACAGCAGTCTCAGATCATTATCTAATCTCATATGAAATTAGCTTTAGTCATACTATAGGTTTATCCACACAATACTGTGTTAAGCGCACTATGACTTCCTCTACACCTTGTAGCTTTATCGAAAACCTCCCAGATCTGTCAAATACTATTAGCTCTCTGTCTGAACCCACTGATCTAGATATTCTTACCCAATGCTTGGAGGACACTTTTTACTCTACTTTAAATAAAGTGGCTCCATTAAAACGTAAAAGAATTAGGCAGAACAAACTTGCTCCATGGTATAATGATCACACTCGAGCTCTAAAACAGACCGTCAGACAACTAGAGCGTAAATGGCGCTTGACTAAACTTGACTAAAAGTATTCCAGTCTGCCTAGAAGGACAGCCTCATAGACTATAGAAAAGCTCTGAGTGTAGCACGTTCATCTTCTGTCCTCACTGATAGATAATAACAAAAATAATCCAAGATTATTATTTAGCACAATCTCTAAATTAACCAAGAGTCAATCTGCGACTGAACCCCAGATACCATTAACATACAGTAGCAATGACTTTATGAATTTCTTCAATAATAAAATTGAAAAAATAGGCTAAAAATACAAAATGAGCAGGTAACAGCTTCAAGTGTTAATGCTAATGCTAATCTAGAGCACAGTATAACTCCTGCAGAGAGGCTGGAATCTGTACTCCAACAAAGAGACTTATTTAGAATAATTTCATCCTCAAAATCGTCTACATGCATACTAGATCCAGTTCCGACTAGTTTACTGAAGAAAGTTCTGCCAGAAATAACCACGCCTCTTCTGTCCATAATAAACTCATCTCTTAGCCTAGGTTACGTCCCAAAATCCCTTAAACTAGCAGTAATTAAGCCTTTAATTAAGAAACCTAATCTTGATCCCTATGAGCTAGCAAACTACAGACCTATTTCAAATCTTCCATTTATATCAAAGATTTTAGAGAAAGCTGTAGCACAACAGTTAAACTCCTACCTGCACAGGAACAATATTCATGAAAAATTCCAGTCTGGCTTTAGTCCTCATCATAGCACCAAGACAGCACTGGTGAAAATTGTAAACGATCTTTTAATATTTGCTGACAGAGGTAACTCATCCTTACTGGTCCTACTGGATCTTAGTGCAGCATTTGACACAATAGACCACTCCATTCTACTAGATAGGCTGGAAAACCTTGTAGGAGTAACAGGAAAAGCTCTTTCATGGTTCAGATCTTACTTAAGCGACCGCTATCAATTTGTAAATTTGATAAATAGAAATTGATTTGGCCTCGCTCCTACCTACCTTACTGAACTTATCTCGTACTATAAGCCTTCACGTGACCTTAGGTCTCAAAGTGTGGGCTCTCTATTAGTGCCTAGAATTAACAAAGTTACATCGGGGGGGCAGAGCCTTTTCATACAAGGCCCCATAACATAAATTTTCAGCTATGCTTGGAATATATCTCGGCTACCAGATGTCTTAATAAGATTATAAGACTGTGTTAGAGACATAAGAGACTGGTGTCAAGCAACTTCGGGACTCAGACACAGTTCTTCTTCTCAACTGTTAAGTCAAGCTGGGCATTTACTCAATCTACCTAGCTTTTAGTTCAAGGTATCTCTTGGTAATTTAGTCTTTTCTTCGATCTATTAATAATATCACTAAAAAGCTTTTCTACATCCTTGCAGGTCATTAAGGGGTCCACAGGACAGACTAGTGCCTTTATTACCTCAGGGCTGGATTAATGTTGCCCTGCTTGCTGTTGTTCGAAGACCTGAACACACTCCAAAAACACTATAGGTGTTAACAGGAGTTTGCAGCAGTGACTAAAAAAACAAAGGCATCTGGCTATTACATCGGGCAAGCAACTTTTTTAAAAAGGGAGCTTTGGAATAACCTAGAAGGTTCGGGACTCAGACAGAGCCTCAATTAAGTGAGGGCTCCCTGAGCTTTTGGAAGTCTTTTCTTTCAGCGTGCCAAGGTCTGCTCCACCGTCAACAAACCTGAGTGAACACGAAGAGCAGCGGGACGCTGACTTCTCAGGGAGCCCTCATGTCTGTGTGACCTTTTGGCTCTCCCTTTTTAGTTATGCTGTAATAGCCAGACCTGCCGGAGTCACTGCTGCACTCTGTTAACATCATACAGTGTGTTCAGGTCTTCTGTCAGAGCTAACAGTCTGTCTGTTTCTCTTTGTCTGAGCTGAACTACTGCCCATCCTGTGTGGCCTGATGCTGTTGCTACATCTGCTCTGTCTGGGACCCACTGGAAGCCTTTACCACCACGGAGCTCCCGGCTGTCCTGCACTGTGGAAGCTTGGCCTGCACCTGCTGACCCATCGTATGAACCACCAACATAATTACAGACTAATCAGACATTACACTCTGCTTTCTAGTGCTGTCTTGTATCTGGTGTTGACCCAAGGAGGATGGGTTCCCCCTTTGAGTCTTGGTTCCTCTCGAGGTTTCTTCTTTCCTTGCCACTGTTGCCCTCGGCTTGCTCATTGGGGGATCGAACACCAGATTCTTTGTAAAGATTCTTTGTAAAGCTGCTTTGTGACAACATCTGTTGTAAAAAGCCCTATAAAAATAAATGCTGATTGATTGATTGATTGAAGACTCTTAACACCACGTTGGCCTACCTGTAATATGATTAACCTTGGGTATGGCCATGCACAGAGGCTCATGGGAGGTGCATGCTCCTTGTAAATGGGCCAGCTTATTGTTTTTATATGTAATTTATGTATAAGTTGGGCGTGGGTCTTATTCTTTATCTTGTTCAGGGGTATTTAAATACCCAGTGGAATCCTGGCACTCTGTGGGATCCATGCTGTAAGAAGGGGGAATGTGGGAGTACATTACTGAGCTGCTGTTATGGGGACATATAGACAAAAATATTCCATAACAGTACTCATATAAATAAAGCTTGTGCATACACAATATAAAAAATAGAAAAATACCTATATTCAAATAGAGTGATGTCCTGTTTCCAGTCCAACATTACTATGTATACTATGTGTGCTGTTATTACTGTAATAATTTACATGGACATGTTTACAGTATATGGTAGTACATTGTTGCTGTCCAAAGAAAAACAAGTATCTCCAAAATGGCAACTTTACAGAAGAGGGTAATAACCTCATTCAGTTTAAATGGAAGTCAATGGAACCAGACATCTTGTCCAGACGTTTTGTCCCATTTCTGTTGGTCCATTCATAAAGAAACATTCACAAAGTGTAAACAGCAGCTGCTGTGTTCAAATGATGCATGTAAATGAAAATCTACAAAAATGGACATATGTAATTAGCTGTACATGTGTTTTGACTTTGTGTGCTGAAAGGATTCTCGAATGCTCTTTACTATACAAGCTTCAACAGCTGTAATGGAGTCTTCAGTCTTCAGTTAGCACGGTAATGATGGGTCATCTCTGCTCACAAGCTTGGCTTGGCAGGCCTGATAGTCGTACTCCACAATGCAGGTTGAGGGATCTGAGTTACTTTGTGGAACGTCATTTTGCAGATCTAAATTGAGAACATTAAACCAGGAATGTATTCAAATGGATAAAAATATGAAATCCTAAAATACACTGCCTTAATTTCTCTACAGAGGTGAGATCTGTTCAGATTAGAACACCATCTGTAAATCCTAGATAACCATAAACAACAGGAAGCTGCATGATTCTGCATTCATTTGAGAGGAAGTTCTGCTCTCACGTGTCGCAGCATGTTATGAACAATGACACTTGTAACACTGTGAGTTCGTCCAGGCGGAATCCATTTCATGCTCTGTGCCATCCGTTTCATCCACACAGTTTGTTTGACCTAGAAAAGGAGTTATTGGTATTTACTTCATAATGTATATATTAATCTATATATGTATTTTTCCAAAATAGTCCTAGGATTTTTCTTTCTGCTCTGAGTAGTATTAAACTCAGTGGACAAGAAACGAGTCACCTGTTCCTGAGACTGACTACCCATGGTATGAATAACAGCTGTCACTGGATTAGACATGGACTGGACAAGTTTCTGGATGTAGACCACATCAATGTTCAGCCACTCTTCCTTCAAAGGATCGCACAGTTGAGCCAGATTTGGTGGATGCCGTCCCTGGCACAATTCAGAGGAAAGTTTCCTATAGACTGCTGGTAGACCCGTTAGTCACTCCTTTTAGCCAGTCATTAACGTCTGCTTTGGAGCCATTTTCCACAGATGGAATAAGACATTCCCTGCACTGTAGCACCTCTTCCCAATCTATGAATCCCATCACTCACTCGCAGGTATTTATAGGCCCAGCATCCGGGTGCAGCGCCATCTGCAGGAGCCTGAAGTTACTACCTGTTAATGATGTGTCTGCTATCGCGGCTGTCTGCCCCGCTTATAATGATCATCACACAGCCGTTAAAAATAGAACATCCATTTTTTATTGTACCTGGGTTGAGGAATGTGGTTTCAGGGTCTGGTTTCAGCGTCCTACAGCTACTGGAATCCAGCGACCCCACGTCCTGCCCACTGGATCCCATTCCATCCACATTGCTCCAGTCAATCTCCCTGGACCTGCTACCCTTCATCTCCTCCCTTATGAACTGTTCCCTGTCATCAGGGCATGTTCCACAGGCCTTCAAGACTGCCGGAGTGGTTCCCATCCTGAAGAAACCCTCGCTGGACTCCTCAGACATTAGCAGTTACAGACCGGTATCATTTTTTCTTTTCTCTCAAAAATTCTTGAACGTGCTGTCTATAATCAACTCTCCTTCTTTCTCTCCCAGAACCAGCTTCAGGACATCAACCAGTCCGGCTTCAAACCAGACCATTCCACGGAAACGGCTCTCATCGCAGTAACTGAGAGGCTTCAGACAGCGAGATCAGCCAAACTGTCCTCGGTTCTGATTCTGCTCGACCTGTCTGCGGCCTTCGACACGGTGAACCAGAAGATCCTCCTGTCGGTCCTCACTGATCTTGGAATCACCGACACTGCATGGAAGTAGTTTGAGTCCTACCTGGAGGACCGCCACTATCATGTAACATGGAATGGGTCCACGTCTGCTCCATGTAGGCTCTCCACTGGTGTCCCTCATGGCTCTGTGTTGGGTCCTCTTCTCTTTTCCCTTTACACTCTTTCTCTTGGAGAAGTAATCACCTCTCATGGCTTTTCTTATCACTGCTATGCTGATGATACGCAACTCATGCTTTCTTTCCCATCATCTGATACACAGGTCTGCAACCGCATCTCAGCATGCCTGACCGACATCAGCTCATGGATGACAGCTCACCACCTTAAGCTCAATCCCAACAAGACTGAGCTGCTGTTCATCCCCAGCACTACAGGTCCTCACCGTGATCTTGCCATCTCATTCGGGAACTCGTTAATCGCCCCGACTGAGGATGCAAGAAGTCTTGGAGTGATTCTGGATGGCCAGTTATCGTTCTTGGCTCATATAGCGAACCTGACTCGGTCATGCAGATTCCTCCTCTACAACATCTGGAGGATACGACCCTTCCTCTCTCAGGAAGCCACCCAGCTGCTTGTCCACTCTCTGGTCATTTCAAGGCTAGACTACTGCAACTCGCTCCCGGCTGGTCTTCCTCTGCGGGGCATCAGGCCCTTGCAACTTGTCCAGAACGCTGCAGCCCGTCTCATCTTCAACCTTCCAAAGTTCACCCACGTCACTCCACTGCTGCGCTCCCTTCATTGGCTTCCTGTCGTTGCCCGCATCAGATTTAAAACTCTGATGCTGGCCTACAAAGCCAAGAATGGACCAGCGCCTCCCTACCTTATGGCAATGGTAAAGAGTCAAGCTGTACCTCGAGCCCCTCGAGCTTCAAGTACAGCTCGACTCGAACCACCATCCCTGAGGACACATGGAAGACAAGCGTCCAGACTCTTCTCTGTCCTGGCTCCCAGATGGTGGAATGAACTCCCACTGGGCGTCAGAACAGCGGAGTCACTTGCAGTCTTCAAACGCAGACTGAAGACCCATCTCTTCGTAATGCACTTAAGTGAGTGACCTTTGACAAATGACCTTTGTCAATGTGTATTGTGTTGCACTTATAATGACCTTCTCTCCTCTATAGGAATGAGCACTGGGCTGGGGTTGCCAGGTAATGGTTTACTTGCTCTATGTCTGTGTATTAATCTCTAGGTACCAGCACTGGCCCACTGTTCGGGCAGTGTCTGAGCTCGTGGTGAGTTTTAGGCTCTAACCTTCCTGTACTTGCTAGAATATTATCCAACAGAAAACTAAGCATGGTTGTAAGTCGCTCTGGATAAGAGCGTCTGCTAAATGCCTTAAATGTAAATGTAGGAATGTATTCAAATGGTTAAAAACATGAAATCCTAAAATACACTGCCTTATTTTCTCTACAGAGGTGAGATCCATTCAGTTTAGAACACCATCTGTAAATTCTAGGTAACCATAAACAACAGGAAGCTGCATGATTCTGCATTCATTTGAGAGGAAGTTCTGCTCTCACGTGTCGCAGCATGTCATGCCAATGGAGGATCAATGACACTTGTAACACTGTGAGTTTGTCCAGGTGGAATCCATTTCATGCTCCGAGCCATCCGTTTCATCCACACAGTTTGTTTGACCTAGAAAAGGAGTTATTGGTATTTACTTCATAATGTATATATAAACTATATATGTATACATGTACAGCAGGTTCTTAGTGTAGAACCGAAGGTTGGTTTCTAGCTTTACTGGCAGATACTGTGAGCGGCTGGTTTATAAGAACAAGCTCAAGCAGCAAACACACAGGACAACACAGCTACAGACTGGCAGAGGGCCAAACCCACTCTCTACTGACCATGATGAGCGCCACTTCATTCCAATGTCCCTTAACCATCGTAAGATGATCTCAGGTGACCTACAGAGAGACTGGCGAGCGGTGGCTGGGGTGAAATGCAGGCCGAGCATGGTTCTAAAAACAGGCTTCTGGAGGTCATTAGTGATTTTCTAAATAAACAGATCTAATACAATATCTGATCTGGAGTTTGGGAGACGTGTTTCCAGTAGAGTAGAGAATAAAACAGAACTGCGAAATTTTGGTCCAACACAAACCCAGAACCTGTACAACTAGAGACACTGATCATGTTGAGGTGGTGTCTTAAATTTGCCAGAGCTGTATATGAACAAACCATTCACACAGAGGCTCACAGGTACATTGCAAATGATGATATTCGCAATCATGAGAGAGTTTCACATACTGTATAACTGGACTGTATTAAAGATGATGTGGTACAATCTGTAGGGCTTTAATAATGAGATAAATAAAAAAATAAAAAAACACTAATACTGGAATCAATACAAACCACATACCACCACACCACAAGTGCTGTGTTACCTCCTTTGCCAGTGCCATGCCCATGCACCATGGGTTCCAGGTTCCAGAGCAGTGAGTTAATGGGGTGGGACAGCACAGATGTTGCTGGCTGTGAAACATTTTTTATGGTGGTGGCGGTGGAGGTTTTGGCACCAGGGCCGGCACCATGTTGGTAGAAAAGAGCTGGGTGCCTCCTCCTTAGTACACACTAACTGTACACCAACACACTACTTACAGTACACTAACGCATTACACTTATTGAGTTACCGTACACCAACACACTACTTACAGTACACTAACGCATTACACTTACTGAGTTACTGTACACTAACACACTACTTACAGCACACTAACACATTACACTTACTGAGTTACTGTACACTAACACACTACTTACAGTACACTAACACATTACACTTACTGAATTACTGTACAGTAACACGCTACTTACAGTACACTAACGCATTACACTTACTGAGTTACTGTACAGTAACACACTACTTACAGTACACTAACGCATTACACTTACTGAGTCACTATTCACCAACACACTGCTTTCAGTACACTAACGCATTACACTTACTGGGTTACTGTACACCAACACGCTACTTACAGTACAGTAACACACTACACTTACTAAGTTACTGTACACCAACACACTACTTACAGTACACTAACACATTACACTTACTGTGTTACTGTACACCAACACGCTACTTACAGTACACTAACACATTACACTTACTGAGTTACTGTACACTAACACGCTACTTACAGTACACTAACACATTACACTTACTGAGTTACTGTACACCAACACACTACTTACAGTACACTAACACATTACATTTACTGAGTTACTGTACACCAACACACTACTTACAGCACACTAACACATTACACTTACTGAGTTACTGACCTACAGTCACTAACACTCTACAGGCTCCACACTCACATCCTGCTCCAGGCCTGAACTGACCTACAGTCAAACACACATCGTACAATCATACTACAACCTTTAGTTTGGTTCAGTTGTAGTTATTTGTACGAATATTAAATTATATATTAAATTATGATAAATAAAGTATTACTGTGAGACAACAAGATAACATAGAGATCTAAATTGCAGTATGCCGACGCCCATCTGATGAACATACTATGACAGTTATTTTGGTGAAATAGAAATAGAAATTAATTTTTAAAAATTGAGTTCATTTTTAATAGACATTAAATCCCTACTGTGAGACATCTACATGACATACAGGTCTCATTTTACTTCTTTCAGAAGGCCAGAGAGCTTCTCGAATCTGACCATCTCTCATATCTCTCTGGAAGACAACAATCAGTTAGGTACCTCCCTCAGTCGTCACTAACTCCACCCCCTCTGCTCTATTTATGGCAAAGCATCTGTTAGTGGCCTCAGATCAGCCATCAACCTGGAACCTGGAGCCATGGTAAGTTTACACTGCTGCATAAATCTATATCTCCTGTTGCTTCAGGCAGCTGAAGGCCACCAGGGTCTGGTCTGCTCCATCTATAAGCCATTAAAAGGCCTTGAACATTTCCTTCACAGAGTTTCTGATCCAAACGATTTACGCACTAGTCGTTTTTCTACAGTCACCAAAGAGCCTAATCAGGGTGGAGGTAAGATGGGTCCCTTGGTATTGAGACACAGCCCTGGTGCCATTAATACATACTAATCCAAAACCTGTGTATTATTTCTTGTGCATTCCAAATTCAGCATGTTTTTGTTAATATGAATAGTAATAATAACCAGTAAGTTTAATGCTGCCTAAATTAGATTTAAAAGTTATTAATATTAATCAATTAAACTTTATTTAAAGACAGGACAAGACAAAAAGATTTGTTTTTATACAGGTACAAAACAAAAACTCAAGAAGAGTAAATTATTTGCCGCTAATAAATACACAACAAAGAAACTGAAATAGAACATACAGAAATGATTACAAAATTATTATTTTTTTAAACAGTTTCAAAGAAATTAAATAAAAAACAGAAAGTGATAAAAATGAATAACAAAATCAATTATGAAAAAACAATCACCAGAGTAAGCAAAAACTAACATCAAGTACACAGATGCAGAATATATATATATATATATATATATATATATATATATATATATATATATATATATATATATATATATATATATATATATATATATATTATATATTATACATATATTATATATATATATATATATATTTTTTTTTTTTTTTTTTTTAATGGACAGTTCTTAGCCAAGTACAGGTCATTAAAGAGTGACAGTCTTGATACTATAATCAATAATCAAAACATTTAAAACTAATTATTGATTGTAGTATTGTAATATATACATTAAATAAGACTGGCCCAGGACTGAACCTTGCGGAACACCCTTGGATGCAATTCAACTCAACTGTTAAATCATATAAAATCTTTTTGATTATACAAAACTGTTATTGGGGTGGTACCATGTCACGGTACCTGTAGCTAGGGGAAAAAGGATTGTACCAAAATCCAGTGAAATGGTATCATTAAAGTTGTACTGAGTCTGTAAACGCTGTCTCGTCTCCACTCAGTATATTGTACTGTTCAGTTTTAAAACTGATTATTGATTATTGTTTAAATCAATAGAACTGAGTTTGTATTAAAACAGAAGGAATCTGAAAGAGTGTAGAGCTGTTTGTTAACTCTTGGTTTTTGTTCTGAAGAGGTCCGTGTTTGTGGGGTTAGTGCTGTTTGCTGTTATTCCTCTGAATGACGCCGCCTGCTGGAGGGAGAAGCTAAAACAAGGTACTGCATTGGGCATGACTGTGCTGTACTGCTAGCTTTGTTTACATGTGGTGTATTACAAACTGCTGATCTCTGATAGGTGCCACTCATTGTCAGGATGCTGTGGATAAGACCTGGCATGTTGTGGGATCCTCCTGGGGCAACAGCAAATGCCATGAGTGTGACTGCGACAATGACCTCCTGAGCTGCTGTACTCGGTAAATAAACCAACACCAGCAATGAAATAACCACAGTAGCATTAGCATCAGAACAAAACCTTAGACCTCTGTTTCTACTGTTTGTAGTTTGTAAAATTCACTCATCCTCAAAAGAATAGCTGCACCCAGAAGGAGGTGTGGGATTGCAGTTCTGTTGGGAAGGAAGATAAAGGTTACCAGGATCAATAACTGATGATACATTTAGACTGATATGATCAATATTTATTGAGCTACACATACAGAAGCAGTATCTCTCAGTATGGCGTCAGGCCGCTGTGTTTGCTAATGGAGTTGTAGAGGTTCCTAATGGTGTCCTGTGAAAATCCATCCCATGCAGCTTGAATATCCTCACACAGTTCCTGCAAATGGTGCGGTAGGGGTGGAGGTTAAGCGAAAACAGGCCTTCTGGACGTGATGTTTTTTAGACCTTAAACCAAATCAATTATCAAGATTATTAAATCGACATAAAACCAAAATGTACAGAAATAGACTAACAACTAATTTCAAATACACAGTTGCTGGGCTAAGTACAGGTTGTTAAGGATTAGAAGCTGAGTGACACTATTAAAGCTATAATGAATATTTAAAACATTTAAAACGGTGTTGGAGGCTGCATATTAAGATACCTTCTACATTTAAAACTAATTTCTGGTTACAGATGCAATCAAATGACTATGACTATTAGCAGCCCAATATGGTGGCCCCAGGACTGAACCCTGCAGCACACCCTTGGATGCAATTTGACTAAACTGTTGATTAATTTAGGATCTTTTTGATTATACAATCTCAGGAAAAATCTTGGTACCTGTAGTCAGGGGGGAAATGATTGTACCAAAATCCAGTGAAATGGTACAACCTCTTGATGACCTCTAAAATAAAAGTAGCGCTGTATCCACTGTTCACTCACTCAACTAGAGCATCAACTGAAATGTCTGTTTTAACACACCTGTATTCATACTGCTATGTGTACTACTGGACAGTGCCAGACAGTTCTAGAAAGTTCTAAGCAATTCCCCCAAAGT